>JAFEME010000641.1:0-15066 GCA_018831755.1 Niveomyces coronatus
AAAGAGAAAAAAAAAAAAAAAAAAAAAAACAAGAGAAAACATGCCAAGTTCTATCCGTTAACACAAACACACATGACAGCCCCCTTTGCCGCCGCCATCCCCTCCCCGCGCTATCCCTCCCGGCTACTGCCCCAGACCGTCGGACACCGAGGATACAAAGCGGCGTGGCCCGAGAACTCTCTCGTGGGGCTGCGCGCCGCGGTGCTCGAGGCGGGCGCGCACGCCATCGAGACGGACGCCCGGCTCTCGCGCGACGGAGTCGTTGTCATGTCACACGATCCGACCTCGCGGCGGTGCTTCGGCGGCGACGGCGGCAGGATCGCCGACGCCGACTGGAAGGACCTCCGCGAGCTGAGGACCATCAGAGCGCCGCACGTGGGCATGCCGTGCCTCGAGGACGTGCTGCGCCTCCTGTTGGAGGAGGGCATGGAGAAGGCGTGGTGCATGCTGGATATCAAGGTTGGTCGTGGCCACATATTCGGGGGGCGTTGAGTATCATTGAGTATCAGGACTGATACGGTGTGAGGAAATTTAGCCGCAGGATGATGCAGAGATGCTAGTCTCGGCAATACGCAAAGCTTTCGATGCTGTCAAAGGTCCTGTACCATGGGAGCAGCGTGTCGTCCTGGGCTGCTGGAACGTACGTCCTCTCTCCATCTCTCTCCACCCTTCGCGCCCTCTCCAGTTTCTGACACTTTCCATCGCAGGCCACATACATCACCACAGCCCGCCGGCTTCTCCCCGCCTTCCCCGTCGCCCACATCTCCGTATCGCGCTCGTACTCGCGGAGCTTCGGCGCCGCCATGCCCAACCTCGGCTACAGCATGAACCTGCACGTTCTCGACGACCTCCCCGGCGTGCGCCTCCTCCGCTACCTCGCCGGTTACGGCGCTGCCGTGACACCGACGGCGACGAAGGAACGCCCGCTCTTCACGTGGACGGTCAACTCGGAGGGCTGGATGCGCTGGCTGCTCGAGCGCCGCGGGGAGGCGGTCGACGCGGTGGTGACGGACGACCCGCGGCTCATGCTGGACGTGTGCGCGCGGTGGGAGGACGAGCGCGAGGGCAAGCGCGAGGCGGCGGTGCTGCGGCGCGCCGACGTCTGGGCGGACAGGTGGCGGTCGGCGCTGCTGGTCCCGCTCGTGTTGGTGTTTGGGGTGGTGAGGCGCGCGGGGCTGCTGCGCATGTTTGATACCCTCGAGGATGTGAGGAGCAGGACGCGGCGGTGAGGGGGCCGTGTGTTTCTCGTGTGGTTTTGCATGGGCGTTTTAGAATGGGGTTTTGCGACGGGTTTCCGCATCGGGCATATAGACTGCAGCGGCTGTTTTTTTCCCTTGTATTTTATCCAGAGTTCAGGGTGCAGGCTATATTCATCAAGGCAAAGCGCACTGTTATTCTGGTTGGCGGCCTGTGTTGGTTTTCTGGCAGATCAAAAATCTCACGAGGAATGCCTTATATATTCTCAATATAATTAATGGTATAGAGAGCTGTTACTGGAGCAGCCAATATCAGGCAGTGTATGTGGACGAGTCACGATCAAGCATGCTGAGATATACCACTACCTGTCGCTCTTTGCGATCATCTACCGAAGAATCACATCTGGCTACTTTCAAGACCGATCTAAATGTAGTCTTTGTCAGTTAGAATTATAAATCTGGCCGCGTGCGTGCTCGTAGCGGCACGTATTAACATTCAGTGCATCATCTCAGCCTCAATTCTTTAATCCCAAATCAATACGTAAAATGTACCGAATTTATGAAAATCTATAGCCCTAACCCTCTGCACACATGTTTCAAAAGAAAAGGGAAAAAAAAACTTACCATCATGCATCATCCCACCACATTAGCCGCCCCCCCCAGCGTGCTCACCATATTTTCCCCCCCTGTCTCATCACCACTTCCCCCTCCTCACCACACACAATGCCCAGACAACGCCCCCCGCCCACCGAGCCCGAACCCCCCTCCCCCTCCGCCATCGCCCGCCAGCAGCGCCTCCTCGACCACTTCGCCGCGTCCTTCTCCGCGCTCCTCGCCGACCCGCCCCTCCTCGACGCCCGTCTGCGCCGCATCAAGGACGCCCTCTACCGCCGCGACTTCGCCGCCGCCTTCCTCTCCGAGCCGTCCCTCCTCGACGCCTACGCCGCCCGCTGGAGCCCCACCCGCGCCCTCTGCTACGCCGGCCTCTTCTCCCGCATCCTGCCCGGCCCCGCCGCCGCCCGCCTGCGCGCGGTGTGCATCGGCGGCGGCGCGGCCGAGCTCGTCGCCTTCGCCAGCCACCTCGCCGACGACGACGGCGGCGGCGGCGAGGTGGGCACGCTGACCCTCGTCGACGCCGCCCCGTGGTCCGCCGCCGCCGACGGGCTGCGCCGCGCGCTCACCAGCCCGCTGCCCCTGTCCGCCTACGCCTCCGCCCGCGCCGCCGACGACAACCAGCCGCTTCTGGCGCCGCCGTCGCGGCTCGCGCTGGACGTGCTGCAGCGGGACGTGCTCGGCGACGACGCCGTCGACTGGGGCCCGCTGCTGGCCGGCGGTGCCGACGCCGGCGAGGGCTCGCTTGTCGTGGTCACGCTCCTGTTCACCCTCAACGAGCTGTACGCCGCGGGCGGCATCGCGCGCACGACCAGCCTGCTGAGGGACCTCAGCGCCGCGATGCCGCACGGCGCGCTGCTGCTCGTCGTCGACAGCCCCGGCAGCTACGCCGAGATGCCCGTCGGCCGGGGGGGCAACAGGTACCCCATGCAGTGGCTGCTGCATCGTACCCTGACCACCCCGCCGGATGGCGAGCCGTCGGCGGAGGCGATGCCGTACTGGTGGACTAGGCTCGAATCCGACGACTCTATTTGGTTCCGGCTGTCGGATCAGTTGTCGTATCCGATACCGCTGGAGAACATGCGATACCAGCTACATCTTTACAGGATGGATAAGTCACCACAGATCTGACTGCATTCAAACGACGACAGAAGAAAAAAAGAGTAAAACTCGTATTCGCTAATCATGACTTAAAAAAAATATACTCATCAGGCATGTCTCATAACAGTGGCGTGGTATCCAGGACATGGTCTAATCTCATCACGCCCAGACCAGCCTCTTGATGGAGTGCCCCAGCTGTTCCAGTAGGCCTGTGTCTCGCTTTGCCGAGTCCAACGAGATGATGTCACCCTTTTCGATGATACTGCTAGGCCCTTCCGTATCTCTACTCAACCGTCTTTGTAGTACGAGCCGTTCAATGTCGGAGCAGATAGTCACTACTTGCTGAATTTCAGTCTGCTGCGGGCCCGCCGCCGTCGCCGCCGTCGACGAGTCGGTGTACGTAGCTTTAAAGGCCAGTCGACGAACAGTCGGCGCTTTTGATCGTGGTGAAAAGAAGCTCGCTATGCCAGACAGTCTCTGAGTATTGCTCTCGGCGGTGGTACTTTCTGCCGTCGGGGTGGCGAGTGACCCTTGCTGTGAGGACATGGTTCGCGTATTGGTTCGCTTGATGTCACTCTTGCCTGGCTGAAACGACAGCACGAAGCCCACGTTTCTCATCTCGTCCATCTGGGCTGCCGACACGGTAGAGGAAATATAAGTACCAAATTTGATGCCCGTCACGTTTGCAAGATTGATCCGCTCAAAGGACGACACCTTGTCGAGGTCCCAGTCGAATCGGCAGAGATAGAGGGCTGCGTCGGTCAGCAAGAGGACGACTTCGTCCATGGGCCAGCTCTTTACCACGTCTGCCACGTTTGGGCTCACGAGAACCCAGCCTCCATGTACTTCCTCCTCGGCGTTGGCAATGACGCGCTTCTGACAGAGGTGAATTGCCCGATCTCTCATTCTCGATAGAGAGACGGCGGGATCTTTCGTCATCATGTCGGCCTCGAACTCGTCAAAGACCTCGCTGGTAACATTTCCGAGCAAAAAGTCAATCGCGGCCTGGCTAAAGTAGTCGTTGACCATTCTAACCTCCGTCAGCACATGTTGTCCCGGAACAAAACATCAAGTATGAAAAACTTACCCAGAGTATAGACGCGCGAGCGAGAGGCCGGCATCATTCAGTGCCCCGATATAGTTGCGCTTCCGAGTACGAGTGTAGTCACCCTTCATGGCAGCAGTCGAAGCGTATTGCTTAGAAACCGCATCGCCATTGTCAGCCCACAGAGTGTTGAACCACATCATTTCCTGGTCCAGTTGCGCGCTCATATCGACTCCCTCGGCCTTCATCTGCACTTCGAGCATGTGCCTTGCTAAAGAACTCTGGCATACATTGGTCCGGTCCAAGCAGTCCATGCAGTTGGTTCGAAACGTGCCACTTTGAGCAGAAACCAATTTCCCGTCCTTCTCCACGCTACTACCCATCGCTTCTAGCCTTTCTTTTAGAAGGAGGAGCAGGTTGCTGACGTTCTCAAACTTCATTCCGCGGCATGCCTGATGAAAATCGAACCACTCAAAGGGCACTGCGCCGCAGCTGCCTTCCTCGTTCAGTCGTTGCACATTGTTTTCATATGCGCTGCCAATAGTCTCTTCTACGCCATGTTTTTCTACAAGGTTGACAATCTGGACAAGGCCATAATTTCGCGCGAGGCTTTCAAAATGCTGCCTCAAGGCCTTGTAGTTCTCATCCGCAGAATGCTGCTGGACGGGCGCCGGCTTCAGCGAGTATGCCGTCTGTGTCCAGAAAAGAGGAATGCTTCCGCGAATCTGGAGGAATGAGTACATGTGCGACGATGCATTGCTGCTGAGAGACGCCAGGAGTTGTTCCGTCTCGACCATATTGGCCACAAATCCGTTTTCGTCAACGCCGCGTCGCAAATATCGCAAACCTGCGCGTTTCGTTGAGCGACGAGATATCAGGGTAAGAGTATACTTCTTCTCTGATGGCCTCAGCTCTAGAGAGTTCCGCGCGCTGGCTGACATGTTGGACGACTCTGACGGTGCGAAGTTGCTCATCTCCATGGACTCCATCCTTGGCTCGTCGACCTGGGGCGGGCTTCGGTCGGCAATGAATGTCTTTTGCCCAAAAAAGCCTTGCATGAGTGGCAGGATGACAGGGTCATGGCCTGCCGCGACAAAGGATCGAACCATGTGCTTATTCCAGAAGAAAACATCATCCACCTGCGCGTGAAGCGGCACGCTGGCCTGGGGATTCGGAGATCTATTGGACATGCGACGAGTGATATCCACATCGTAGGAGAAATAAAAGCTTTGCGACCTTCCAAAGAGTATGTACATGGCTTTCAGCAGCTTAGGGAGCAGCGCCGTGGCTGGTCGTGGTTCGTCATCGTCAGCTGCCGTCTTCCTCGCCTCGCCCGCCGGAACAGGAAGAGCCGAGCCTGTCGAAGGACTGCCGAGTCCGAGTGATCGCCTCTGCTCCATAGTCCAGCCTCTACCACTGAACCAGCGTTTGGCGAAACGGCCATAACTTCCCCTTTTTCGGATAACGTCCTCGGCGATACTACTTCGAGACGAGGCCATATCATTACTGAGAGCGTCATCAATGGCATCGTCGATCTCATCCGCCGAGACGGCTGGCAGTTCGGCATCCTCGTCGCTGCTCTCGGCTTCCTGATCTGCAGCAACCGGGCGGTCGTCCAGGATTCTCACGGTGCGCTGAATGGAGCTAACGGCGTCGGCCTGCGACGTACAAGGCGTCACCGCAACGCCTGTGACAACATAGATGGGGGAGCCGAAAAGCTGGGCGACTTGTTTTCTCCTGGTGATTGTGACGAGGTAGCTCAGCTTTGATACGCTGATCAGGCCTGAACATGTTAGATGTGTTCCACTAGGGTTTGGGGAGCTCGGAAGCATTGGAATATACCTATAATGCCAAATGCCTCGAATGAAGAGTCTGCGGATTCCGAGTCTGGAATGTGATCTCTTTGAATGGCTGCTATTGTTGTATCGGCATACTTTATTTGCAAAGGCTGGAAGGGGCGCTGGCCCTTGGTGGAGAGGGGCTGAATGACCAAGCCGTCCACAGCAGCACAGATGAGGAGCTTGCGCGCGAGTCCGGGCATGATAGGAATACAACTAGGCGCAGCGTCTCCAGCACCATCCGGTGATGAGGGCGGGATATGAAAGCAGAGGAAACTATAACTTGTATGGAAGCTTGAACGATGGACAGCGGCAGGGCCAGAGTGCCCAGGTACGGCATGACTTTGGCGGGGGTCCGGGTCCTGGATGCCCCGACGCGACACTGCGGCCTCGAGTGTGGGGTCCACGTCATGATTGGCAGCACTGCTGGGGGAAAAACATGGTACGAATATTAATCTACTATTCAGCTCAGGATGCGTCTTGCCAAGCAAACCATAAATGCCGGTTTCTGTGACTGCCCGTGCCCCGGGTGCGCTGCGCATTGAGTGCCCGTTGCAGCCTCTGTCTTGGTACCTACTACTAGGTGTTAGGAGGTAGTATGTACCAACCAGCAACTCTCGGTAACACAGAGCAACCTCAGCGACTAGCAGGTGCAGACAGGTTTTATGCTGCATACTATAGATGCATGCATTTCCAGGCCCGAAGTAGCAATGCAGAGCCGTAAACCCCCTAGAATAAATTTAAACTGCATCAGCTTTGCTTCGCTGTAAGCCTTTCAGCCTCTTTATCGTTCAGCTTCACGGACTGTTGACGCTTGCCTAGATATCCTATAATGCGAATACGCCGCTCCGAGGCACAGCCAATCATTCGTCATTTGACGGGGCGGGTAATTGATGTTGCGGGATGCTCACTATCTTGCACATACAGAGTGCTGTCTTATGTAAGGCGGCTCCTCCTGCCAGCACTACAGCAAAACCTGCCGCCGCCCAGCTGCACCGGTCGCTAGGGAACGTCACCTCAATCAATCACCACCACCGCTACCACCCCGTTTTGCATTAATCGCGGCATCGACAGCTCATCGCGCGCATTTCTCACAGCTAGTACTTTTCGACGCGCTCTCGTCCGCAACTCCGAATTCCCGCTTCATCGAGTTTCTTGTTACTCCATAGATTACAATAGCCGTCACAATGTCTTCTGAGCTTTGGTACGTCACCGTTTGCCGCCCTCGAGGGGGATTTGCGACTCTCGAGCTTTTCAAGCCATTCTTTCGGACTCATCCCATCGTTGCGATGCTTCGGGCTCTACATTCTGTGTCCTCATTCATTCGATCGAGAGTTCTAGAGCTAACATCGTCCTACTTTTAGTCCTGTCTACGCGGTTCGTAACCTCAAATTCTCTCACCCGCTTCGAGCGACTTTTTTTTGCACGCCGCCTCTCGATCCAGTCATACTCATCGCCGCCATCAAATCCCACAAGCGAGCATTGCTAACTTGAATGAACTGTCTACAGCCCTTCTTTGGCGCCATGGGCTGCACCTGCGCCATCGTCTTCACCTGCCTGGGAGCCTCGTATGGCACTGCCAAGTCCGGTGTTGGCATCGCCGCCATGGGTGTCCTCCGCCCCGATCTCATCGTCAAGAGTGCGCACTTTGTTTATGGTAGCTGGTTATAATGTATCAGAGCTAATTCTTTACATCAGACATTGTCCCTGTCATTATGGCCGGTATTATTGGTATCTATGGCCTCGTCGTTTCCGTCCTCATTTCCGACGGCTTGACGCAAAAGCTGCCTCTCTACACTGGCTTCATTCAGTTCGGTGCTGGTCTCTCCGTCGGTCTTGCTGGTCTCGCTGCTGGTTTCGCCATTGGTATTGTCGGTGACGCCGGTGTGCGCGGTACCGCCCAACAACCTCGTCTCTTTGTCGGCATGATTCTTATTCTCATTTTCGCCGAAGTTCTCGGTGAGTCTCCATACCGTTGGCTCTCGGAGATGTCGCTAATCAAAGCAGGTCTTTACGGTCTCATTGTTGCTCTGCTCATGAACTCCAAGGCCACCACCGACGCTGTCTGCTAAGGAATGATGGATTTTCCCGGGCAAAAACTTGACAAGCTTTCCAACAACAAAAGTATTTGACCCAAGCATACCGTGAGGATAGAAGATTCCGGAGCATGGAGTGTTCGAGGCCCTCTCTCTGATCCGGCTCGGATGTGATTAATGCGTATTGGCTGGTACATTATCGTGTCAAGATAGATGCTAGAAGGCGAAGACGTCGTTTTGTACAATAGCGACAGGTTGCTTTCGAAATGGTCTCGGAGTGCCACTTGTTATGACGGGTTGTGACTGTATGGGTGTTACGTGTAGGCTGGGGATGCATTTGTCCATTTATTCCTAGAATATAAAGGCTTGCCCTGCACATGCGGTCACGGCACTGGTCGACTTTTGTTTGTTGTACCCAACCATCGATTGTCTTTCCATTTCTTGCCGTATCCTATATTTTATTTCTCCAGTCATGCACGACACTTGCCAGCCATCCCTCATCCCTGCATTTATTAAAATGACTACGTGAGCCGATAAGAATATTAAGATAACCATACTTCTTGTAACAATTCCCACTACCGCAAAAGACATGAGCGTAATAGAAGTCTCACCCAAAGCACCAATAGCAGTAAGGCAAGTAGGAAAGTAGAATGATAGAGGGAAACAGACTACATTTTGTATGCTTTTCAAACAAACCCCATTAAATGACGTACTACAAGATATGGAAAAAAATTCCCGAGTCAGCCGGGATTCGCGTTAGGAGAAAAGTTGTTCTTTTTTTTTTAAAAAAAAAAAAAAAAAAAGAAAAAAGACTCACAGGGATAAAGAGATATGGCACGCGGCGCTCATACTCGAGCCAGGCGTCGCCGTACTTTTGGCGGCAGCGATGAATGTCGCGCGCGGCGCGGTGGGCAATCATGCAGACGAAGAAGACGGGATAGAACCAGGGAAAGGGGCTCTCGAAGCCGGTGATGAGGGCCCAGGAGACGGCGAACCAGACGTCGGCCGTGTAGTGGATCTTGCGGGCCATGCTGTACCAGCCGTCGACGAGGATGGTGCCCTGGGGGCTCTTGATGACCTTGGGGTTCTGCAGCGTCTGCCAGGGGACCTGGGGAAAGGTGCGGCGCCAGACGAGCTTGCCGCGCTCCATGGCGCGGTAGCGGTTCTTCTGCGAGTTGGAGCTGTCCCAGACCCAGTACCAGAAGAGGTAGGCGGCGTAGAAGGGAACGAGGGCGAAGCGGTTCCAGCGGTACGTGTCCGGGTGGTGGTTGGCGAGGTAGATGGTGCAGTGGCAGTACGAGAGGGGCACGCCGGCGAGGTTCCAGAAGATGAGCATGAACCCCCACTTCTCGTAGTACATGTCCCAGGTGGTCATGATGAGCTCCTCGCCCTTGGAGCAGGCGTTGGCGTAGAGGTAGTGCGCCATGACGAGGAACATGACCTCGGCGGAGACGTAGCCGTACTTCTCGTACTGGCGGGCGGCGGTGCCGAGGCTGAGGATGAGGAGGATGTACCAGGGCATGCGGACCTCGAAGAACATTTTGAAGTCGAGGATGCCGAACATGCGCGGGTTGAGCTCGGCGCCCATGAAGAAATCGTAGATGACATGGCCCGTCATGCGGTGCTGCTTGCCGCGATACAGGGCGGAGACGTAGGCGACGATAGCGACGAGGAACCCGCTAAGGATGGCGACGGAAAGCAGGGGGCCGAACTCGTCCATGGCCGTGTACAGGGGCCAGACGCCACTGAAGTGAAGACCGGCGAGACAGGCGAGGGTGACATAGAGGCTGGTGTAGGCATTGCAAAAGTACGGCAGCTGCTTGCCGCCGGCAAAGGGGAGAGGCTTGCCGTAGCCCCAGACGCCAGGGAGCAGGCAGTAACAGGCAGCCTCGAAGACAAGATAGGACCAGTACCAGAGCCATGCGCGGGCATGCGGAAAGGCGCCCGTGTAAACGAGACGTATCAGATGGCTGCCAAAGTCGGCCCAGGTCATGCCCGGGTCACGGGTAGGGATCTTGCCATTGTAATACGTGGCGCCAATCCACATGTACCACATGAGGACGGGGAAGAATGTCATCATGGTCAGGGTACCAAGAGAGCCGCCAAACTCGAACTCGCCAGAGTAGTCGATCCTGGGATCCTGACCGGGCTTCCAACCATCGACGACGCTCACCTGCACGTCAGGGTTAGCTGTGGTGGCGGACGTAGTATCGATTGGCGTCTGAGGGCGCGAGACGGAACGTTTGCGGCCGACGCCATTGGCCGTCGCAGTAGAGACGCAGTTGCCATTGGCCATTGTGTGGCTAGCTGGAAGGGGGTACTCGTGCTCAGTCGTCAAATGTGCAGGTTGCGATTCGTCTTCTTCCAACTTGACAGCGGTTCTACGTCGTACAGAGCGAGAGCGGCGAGCGGTGGTGGCGGCGGGCTTCTTATCCTCGGCGGCAGAGCTGACGGCGCTGGATCTGCCGTCGTCGTTTTCAAGGTCGGAGCTTTCCAGCGGGAACGAGGACTGGCGTCTTGAGGAACGTGGTTTGGTGGGCGTCTCTACCATGCCACTGAAGAGCTCCTTTTTCCTATAGCCGGACGATGTCAGAGAGAGGCGGCCATACACGTGAGTCTGAGAGAAGCATATCAGAGAAGAGCGACTGTGACGTACCTCGGTGATGTTCGAAGTGAATATCGTCCTGACATGGCAAAGAGTGGGAAGGATCGACTCTTTTTAAAGGGCTTCGAATGAGAGGCAAGCAGCGCAAACTTGTCCGCGGGGCGATTTCAAATTGCAGGCATGAATTCGCAAGTCAAAAGGGGACGGAGTCAAAAAAAAAAATTGACAACGACCACGCGATCCGCGGGGGCTCGAGAGCGGGTGTTTGAAAAAAGAATGTGTCTGTAATAAAGCAATTGAGAAAGTGGGCAAAAAGAAAAAAAAGAAAGAAAAAAAAAATCTATGGTAGCAATTAAAAGTAATGACTGGGCCAGTATGAGAAAAATATTGAAACTCTGGGGACGCGCGAGTGGGCGACGCGATGCGAATACGTGATGGAGCCGAAAGAGGGTGGGTGTTGGAAATGAAATTCGCTTGTGGGGGCGGAAACGAAATGGCAGCATGCCATTGGACGGCTGGAGGCCGGTGTTATTTGCGGGCGGGCACACTACAGCTGGCTGTACCTTGTGGCTGTACCTTATCGGTAAACGATACCCGCTTTGAAAGTGTAGAGGTACATACAGCAAGCACTTGGGCCACGGCCTGGATGCTGGCGCAGCGCGGATCCCGCGTATCTCGCCTGGGAGCGCCGTGTCAATCTTGAGACTGCGCAACTCACGAGCTATACACTGTGAGCTGACCCGACGCTTCCATCGCTATCGCTTTCGCCATCACTATTGCCGCCATCGCCGATAATATCTGCATCTAGTCTCGGACGCACAGCTTTCTCATCGCGAAATCGCCATCATATACTACATAGGCCGTTGAGGGGGGCGCCTGCCAACCAATGAGCCCCCCCCAACTTCTTTTCTAGGAGCCTGCTGAGACAGTTCGCGGATAACACTACTCGGGATGGCAGCATGATAAATATATACATTCATAGACTACCGTCAAGCGGCAAGACTACGCTGGCTTACAAACATGATTTCATGCCAACGTGAAGCAGAGCGTCATCCAGGATACAAATACAAGACATATACATTCGTTACACATGTTCTTCCCCAAAACTGCTCCTCTACGTTTGCGTTAGTACTCGTATCGAAAAGTTGGGTTCTCCCGGTCCGTCATTCTCGCCCACGTCTCCTTGTCCAGGAACTGGTCCTCCGTCTGGCGCGCCCGGCTGGCCCTCTTCTTGTTGGCCCAGACGTAGTAAGCAAACAGCACAACGGTCACCACAGCGCTGGCGGCCTGTGTGAAGAGCAGCGCCAGCTTGGCCGGCCGGTAGTCGGGCGCATCCTTGGCCTGGAACGTCTGCGGGCCGATGATGTTGCCGACGGAAAATGCGGCACTGATGAGGGCCACGGCAAACGCGCGCTTCGTGGCACCGGCGACGTTGGCCATCATCCACTACAACACTCGTTAGCTCGGCAAAGAAATTCGGGACAGTTTATATTGGGGGGCCACTGCACGTACACCGTATTGCATCGGCATGGGCGCAACGACTGCGTTGACGAGATAGACACCGGCAAGAAGGCCGGCATGGTTACTTTTAGGAAGAAACGACATGAGAGCGCCGCCAATGATGCTGCCAGACTATTAGACGAGAAAGAAGAGCAGAGAAAGATGGCTTAAAAAACGGAGAGCGTTCAGAAGAACTTACGCGGGAATAATGCAGGCAAGAATCCACATCCAGCGATGCGATTGCCGCCGAACGCCAAACCCGACAAGTAGGATGAAAAAGATGGACACGGCGCCGGACGGCGTATTCATGAGGGCAGCATGCTGCGAGTTTTGCGCCTTTGTCTTGTGGGGGTCGTTGGTGATGGTGCCGATGAGGCGGACGGAAAAGGTGGTGATGACGCCGCTCGAGACGGCCATAAGGGCGACGGGCAGGACCTGCAGCCAGATCTGGGGATCGGCGACGGCCTCGGCAATCTCGCGCCAGCGAAACTCGGCGGAGCGGATGCCGGTCTGGTTGACGCTGACGTGCTTGAGCAGGGCCACCTTCTCGGCGTCGGACATCCAGCGGGCCTGCATCGGGGTGTCGGGCACGCAGGCGACGACGAGCAGGCCGACGACGACGGTCAGGCAGCCGAGCACGACGAACATGACGCGCCAGCCGGCGAGCATGCCGCCGTCGTGCTGCTGCTGCGGCGAGATGTGCTGGAAGGCAAAGGAGACGACGCCGCCGACGATCTGGCCGAAGCCGAGGCCGAGGTACCAGAAGGAGTAGCGGGGCGCCTGCTCCGACTTTGTGTACCACTGGCTGCTGATGACGGCGAGTGAGGGCGCGATGGTGGCCTCGAAGATGCCGAGGAGGACGCGCGAGGCGAGGATGCCGGCGTAGTTGTGGGCGGCGGCGCCGCAGGCGGTGGCGACGCCCCAGAGGGTCACGTTGAGGCCGAGCCACTTGGCCGGAGGGACCTTTTGGAGGAGGTAGACTGGGCGGCCCGCGTAAGCGCTGTACTATCTGGGTGGTGAGCTGAGGTGTGGGCGGGTGAGGACTTGCTGTTGGGAATCTCAAAACAGAGGAGGCCGACAAAGAGAAAGGTGGCCACGTTGGAGAAGCGATTGCCCGTCAGGTCGAGGTCGGTGATGATGCCCATGGCGCTGGCGTACTTGGGGCGATGTCAGCATATCAAGACCGAGCCACGTCGGGGAAAGAAAAAGAAAAACACATGCGCGCGGCGTACATTGTAGATGACCTTGTCGAGAAACTGCATAGTGTAGCAGGCAAACATGAGGGGCACGATGCGCCAGTCGATGCGGGTGCGCAGTTTCTTGAGGTCGACATGCTCCACGCCCGGCACGTCGCGATGGCGGTCGAGAAACTGCCAGGCGGCGTCGACGCTGGACGTGGCGATGTCGCTGTCATCGTCGTCGCTGCGGCGGGCATGAAGGCCGCGGTCGTGAGAGGAGGCGCTGGGCTGACGGCTATCGACGAAGAAGGCCTTTTCGTGTTGTGTGGGCGACGGTGACGTGATGTTTTCTGGCATGATTGGAGAGGTTTACATGGATTCAGTTCAGACCGAATTGGTTTTAAAGAAGAAAAGAAAAAAGAGAGTTTTAGAAATGGTATGACCCGAGGTGAAGTGAAGAAGTAAAGCGATGGAGATGTGTTTGGAGGCGCTATCACAGCAGATTGCTACTCTCAGGTTCAGACCGCAGCCTCGGAAAACGGCGCAATCAGGGATCAAGAAGTAATACTTTGAAGAGGGCCGATAGGCGACGAGAGACCGAACAGGAAATTGAGACACATGGGTATCTTTTTTTTTTTTTTTTAATTGTTCCGATGAGAGGAACGGTCGCGGGATCACAGGAGGGGCGCCGGTCTGAAGAAGCGGTTCACCATCTCCGAAAAAAGTGGCGACATGGTGATTTACATTGTGGGCCAGGGAGCGAGAAAAAAAAAGGCCGGAGAAGGATCGATTTGGGGAAGAGAGGAGAAGAGACATGTGTGCGTGGCGGAGACCATGTCGATTTTACACAGAGACGGCCGCAGGAGGATGTAGTATGCCTGCAGGTGGATGGAGAAGGCCAGTGGTGACTAGTTGGATCAGAAGCCGGTTGAATTTTTTTTTTTTTTTTTTTGCAAGAGAGGAGAAGGAAATGATGAAGAGTAGAGGAAAGTGGGGAGGAATAGTAGACGAGATAGCGCCGACTTGGAAAAGGGATGATGAGAGATGGTCAAGTTTGGCTCGAGGTGATGATTACTTTTTTCTTTGTCTCTTTGCCGCGGTGAGAGGGACTCGGACGGCGCGGTTGAAAATACCCCGAGAAAAGGTTCGACGCGGGGCGCTAAATAAGTTAAAAAAAAGGGGGGGGGTTATAGTAGAGATGAGGTATTTCAAATCCCAGCGTAGGCCGACCCCGTGTTGATGGAGGAAGTCGTCGTGGGCAATATAAAATTCATCAAGGTGTGTGTGTGTGTGTGTGTGTGTGTGTGTGTGTGTATTAATGGTGTGGGGGGGTTGTTGTGCACATGGGAATTTATGCATTTTGTACAAAAGCTCAGTGGGCATTTTGGCGTTGTCGGCTCCGGGAAGGGAATGGATGAAATGGGGGGAGGAAGACGTGGACCGAGCGTTTTTTACTCGTGACGGATCATTGAGGTCTCAGGGCTCTTTAGAACGTGTCCATGGCGCGCCAGAATCAGGATGAAGACCGCGGTGAACTCGCTAGCACGTTCAAGAATAATTATACAGATGAGATGATATATTGCCGGCTCTGGCCCCAGGTCACGGAGCAGTTGATACATCACAACGTCGTCCGAGACAGCCAATATTGCAACGCTGCAGATGCATGACAAATTTGTCAGTGCCAGGGAAGTTGACGTGTAAATAGTATTTTTTTTTTCTTTGAAAGACCCCACGCATGGGCTGATGCAGCAACAGGGTTCAGGATGCAACCCCAACCCCAACCCCCCCCCCCCAAATGGTCTCGGTGATGTGCGAGCTGGGTTGATTGGATCCGTGTTCTCTATGAGGAATCCTCTCTGCACAGCTAGAATCAACTTTCAATATTCACATCTTTTGTGGTAAAAGTAAAGGCGCGAGAAAAGAGCTCGACAGGTGATGATAGCTTCTTCGAAACC
>JAFEME010000642.1:0-15019 GCA_018831755.1 Niveomyces coronatus
CCCCCCCCCCCCCCCCCCCCCGGTGCCTTCGCCGACCTGTTGATTCATAGCACACCAACAGAGACTGTCAGCGAGTAACACTCACGTGTACTGTAGCTCAGCTGCACGCACCAGATAGCCACTAAAAGATAGCCAAGAGTAGTGGCCGCCTGGCGCCACCTCCTTGTCCCTTTCTTTTCCTTCCAATCTCCTCTAGCGTGCGCTTCTTTTCGCAATCGCCGCTCAAAGAAGCCGCCGATCTTTTGGTGTATGTAATCTACTTCCGAGAAAAAGATGGGGTGAAGAGGCGCTCTGCCTGCGTCGGCTTGACCGACTAAAATTTGCAGAAACGCTCTGCGCGGCATCTCAACAGACAGCCAAACCTGCATTACCGATATTACGCCTTTGCGACAACTCCTCAAGAAAAGATGATTCCATGGATGAAGCAGTGATCCACCTATGCGATGCACCCATTGTCGACCTTCTCCGACCTCGTCGTCTTGGCCATGGGCGGGAGGAATCAATACCGACTTTCCGTCGCCCTACACACCTGACCGTGAGCCCACGTTATCGTTAGGAGATGCCAGAGCGATTAGATAGAGGTCCCCACCGATTCTGTAACGACTTCTCCATAGCCAACAGGGTTTCGCTAACATTGAGGGATATTCGTGGGCATTGCCAATGTCTGCATCCGGCTAAATGTGTAGACGCCCCGGATGCTTCTCCCGATGATTGACGTGCCAATCATCTTGACTTGGTTCCTTGAAAGGCGGCGATTGCGAGTGTACCAAAAAAGAAACGACTTCTTTGGTCTCATCTTTCGACTTTGAGCGCACCTTACGTACGCTTCGTCGGCCTCGTCGTGGCTGCAGGACGGCCAGTCCAGCTCCGCTTCGGATACAATAAACCAAAAATTATCAAAACGGAGGACTTCCGAGTGAGGGGAAAGGGAGGGCCACGACAGGGCCAATTACCTACAGCAAAGATTAGCAGTAATAAAGTTGTCATTAGCTCGGCCCCATCCTACCCCCCTGCTCATGTTCCTTGTAGGCAAACATAGTCACATAGTTAGATGATCAATACCCGAGGACACCAACAAGAAAGAGTGGCGACCTACAGAAGGACTTTCGAAGGCGGCATGGAAGCCCTGTTTTTGCTTGGCCCAGGCGCTGCGCCTCACATCACCATAATCCACGCTGCGGATTCCTCCGGGCCTGCTAATGCAACCCTAATCATGCGACAATCTTGCTTGGCATTGCAGTGTCCATGTGTTGTGTGGGAGTTTCACTGCCGAGCCGCTGATCTGGAAGCAAAATGTCGCAAGATTTGTCCATTGTCGGCCAGGATGTATTCGCAGTCGAGCAGAACCGTGTGATACTTTTGCCAGACAACTAAGCCTGTGTCTAACCCGAGAGCGTGCACGCGAAATTAAAAGAATCTGTTCAGGTCACGAGAATAGGCTGTAGGATCGCATATGCCTTCCGTAGTTGATGCCAAGGCAGGCCGGCACATTGCTTCCAACAGTGAAGAGAGTGAAGGGATCAGCTTCGAACGACGACAAAAGGAGCCAAACTCCAAATTGAAGGGCCTCAATGTACTCCGGGGGAGGGTGTGTGCTGACTTGCAACGCGCGCGCCACTCCGCAAGTTTTTACGATTCCGTTTTGGGGTCGGAGCTCCGGCCGGGGGCCATCTATTCTCGCCCAGGTCCGGCCATGGTAAACCCCAAGACCGACTCGTTCGTCGACCCAAAAATCTTATCTACTCTCGAGAGAAAGAAGAGAAAAATCTGCAAAAAAAAAATAAAGTGAGAATTTGTGGCGAAACGTGTCTCCGCCCATATCCATATTTGATATCAATTCCGTATCGACTGAGAAGCAGGACAATTATCCGCAGACCGATGGGTGTGAACGAGTTAACTCTAAGAGACAAAAGGTCATCATGGGGTTGATTAGCTGGCTTGGCTAGCGTCCTGCTTAAACAATGCCATCGTTCAGCTCCGGAACTTGATCAACTGCTAGGCAAAAGGCTGGAAATGCGACCGTTTACAGTTATGAGCCAATGTCTTTAGCCCTCCCTGCCCTTGCCGCGCGACCGTCGGTCAGCAGCAGCAGGTCGTGTGTCTGAAAGCCGGAAGCGGAGAAGTTGGATCCAAGATGCGTGCTTGCGCCGATAGGATAGGGTGAATCCCTGGTGCTAGCCCTTGACCCTGTCTGTGGATAATGTCGTCTTCACTTTTCTCTTTCACGGCGGCTCGCGTCTCTCTCGCTTTGAGCATATACGATTGAAACCTTCCTGCATACATATAGCGCGTGTCTCCGTGTCTCTGGCTGGCCATATCCACACATGATCGATGGACTTTGCTTTCGCTTGAAGCGCCGTTGAGCCTCAAATGCGCCGCTAAATTTTTGAAATGAAAAAAAAAATTGACCAAGAGTCTTACCGTGCCCCCAGCATGACTATAGCTGATATCGCGCCTAGATGCCACACGCCCTTCCCCATCTCCTGAACCAAGAACAGTTAGCAGGTACAATATAAGCTCAGCAGTTAGACTTCGATTGTACGTCCCAGAATGTGGCCCCATGCCGCCTCTAAAATTGGGACTTGCACGCCCCCGGAATCCCCTTTGCCATACTCCCCCTCCTCTATCAGTTCCCTTGTCGGGTTGACGAGCATGGCACCGCCGTCTAATCGTCTCGTCGTTGTTGTCGGCCTCTTGGCTCTCAGCGCCACAGTCTCCAGCCAGGTGTCCCGAGTCTGGAACTCGTTAGCTCTCGGGGCCGCCTCGATAGCAGCCTGTATGGTTGATACGCACCTGGCCCTATCTGCGTCCCTCCCAGCAATTATGTATCTCATTGTGAGGGGAATACCCAAGCAGCATCTCTGTTTAAGAGGCGCTGCTTCCCCCGCCCAGGACTGTTGGCCCCTGTCTCCCGCTTCTTCATTCTCGCATTCTCTTCCATCTCTCTTCCTTACCATATCGAGCCGTCTTGCCCAACCCTTTGGCGCGAGGGACTTGTAATCATGTCTGCCAAAGACGCCGTTTTCTCCGAAAAGGGCGATCAAGTTCCAGAGTATGTCGGTACGACTCAGGTTCTTCCCAAAGAGACCAGTGCTTCGCACTCCGAGGAGAGCGCTTGGACTCGCAGAGGTGTCACTCTCGAATCCTTCAAGAAGAAGCATTATGGCTCTGGCATTATCGAGCTGGAAAGACCCCTCAAGGGTCGCCATCTTCACATGATTGCCATTGGTGGCTCCATTGGCGCTGGCTTCTTCGTTGGTTCTGGTAGTGCTCTGTACAAAGGTGTAAGTACTCCAGTATTGGTGTATCGCAGGCATCGGCCCAGCTTTCGGGCTACCGGCTTGCGTCTACTTCCATTGGCCACCGATAAGAGCCTGGTAGCTGACACGCATTATGTTCGAAATAGGGTCCCGCCAGTGTTCTCATTGATTTCCTGATCATGGGTGTCATGATCTTCAATGTTGGTACGTTTTCGCAAAACATATTTTGCTCCCCTATACTTGCGCTCGATAGGTCGCGTTGACGTCGTCGCTAACAAGTCTCGGTGATTCAGTCTATGCCCTCGGTGAACTCGCCGTCATGTATCCTGTTTCTGGTGGTTTCTACACGTACTCGACCCGCTTCATTGACCCGTCTTGGGGCTTTGCCATGGGGTGGAACTATGTCCTTCAGTGGGCGGTCGTCTTGCCTCTCGAGTTAACAGTATGCGGAATCACGGTTCAATTTTGGAACGATAAAATATCCACAGGAGTCTGGATCACCGTTTTCTTGATGCTCATTGTCATCATCAACATATTTGGCGCTCTTGGTTACGCTGAGGAAGAGTTCTGGGCGTCGACGTTCAAGCTCATTGCCACATGCATCTTCATGGTCGTCGCCCTTGTCCTCGTCCTCGGTGGTGGGCCCGAGAGAGGCGACTACAGCACGTATCAAGGCGCCAAGCTTTGGTATGACCCTGGTGCTTTCAAGAATGGCTTCAAGGGCTTCTGCTCCGTCTTCGTCACTGCCGCGTTTGCCTTTTCGGGTACTGAGCTGGTCGGTCTTGCGGCTGCCGAGTCGAGCAACCCGGTCAAGGCTCTTCCAGGTGCGATTAAACAGGTCTTCTGGCGTATCACCCTGTTTTATATTCTTGGTCTTTTCTTTGTCGGTCTCCTCGTGCGCTCCGATGATAAGTCTCTCTTGTCCAACTCTGCGTATTCCGATGCCAAGGCTTCCCCCTTTGTTATTGTTGGACAGAGGGCCGGTCTTGTCGGGTTCGACCACTTCATGAACATCGTCATCTTGGTGTCCGTTCTCTCCATCGGTGTCTCTGGTGTGTATGGAGGTTCTCGAACCCTCACTGCCCTTGCTCAGCAGGGATACGCCCCTAAGCTATTCACCTATATCGATAAGTCTGGACGTCCTCTTCCTGCCGTCATTGCTATTCTTCTGTGTGGGCCGCTCGGATACGTCAGCTTGGCCGCGTCTGGCAATGTTGTTTTCGACTGGCTCCTGGCGCTTTCTGGTCTGGCGGCGCTGTTCACATGGGGCTCCGTCTGCCTGGCACATATCCGATTCAGGGCTGCGTGGAAGTATCATGGACACACCCTTGACGAGATCCCCTTCAAGGCTGCTGGTGGTACCATCGGCTCTTGGATTGGCCTTGCCATCATCGCCCTTGTCCTGATTGCCCAGTTCTATACTGCTATTGTTGCGCCTGTCGGTGAGTCCGGCATGGGTACCGTCGAGGGCTTCTTCAAGTCCTATCTGGCCTTCCCCGTCGTTCTCTTTTTCTGGGCTTGCGGATTCTTATGGAAGCGTGAGGGATGGCTCAAGGTCGAGCAGATGGATGTCGACACTGGCCGTCGCGAGCTGGACTGGGAGGAGATCAACGCTTACCATGCCCGCATCGCTTCGTACCCTGCTTGGAGGAGGTTGCTTCATAAGACCTTTTAGGCGCGGCCGAATATAGAACGAATCATGTTGGGTTGGCAATGTCTTTGTATGCTGCGTTGGTTGGGAGTGCAATGGTCGTTTGTTTGCTGAGAGGACGATAACCGTCAAGGCTTTCGCGCACTTGCTAGAGATGGAGTGACTTTTTATTAGCTGTGAAAATTTGATGACTTGATACCCTTTTTCTGCAGATGGGGTGGACAAGTTATTTTTCCCTCTTGATCGCACTGAGTTGCGTACTCACTCACATACCGGTCCGTTTGCTGCGTGCATAATACTCTGCCTCGCTCAGTTGCATAAGGCGAGTGTATGGATAATGGCTTTTCCCATCAGCTGGTCGTAGTGATGATCCGCACGATCATCCGGAACCGTTTTCGATTAAAAGCATAATCTTGTAGGCTCAACGGCACACGCCTGTTCGGGGGAACACGTCGAGGCAGACGGTGTTAATTAAAGAGTTCTGAGAAGCAGCAGCTGCAGAGATCAAGGCTCCACCACACCGGCTTCGGCCTGTCTAGGGCGTCAGCTGGATGTCAATCTGTCCTCCTTCCGGCTGCCTGTTTGCCTCTCTGATTCGATTTACTAATTCCGCAGCGCGTGGCAGGCTATTAGTCGTGATAACAGAATATCCGCTCATGTCCAGACAAGACTGGTTGCATCCACAACGGCGAGGTAGTCGCGCGCGGCGCGCAGGCTGACACAGACTCATATGCTCCGATGATTGGTCTACCCCGGTAGTGTTGCCGCCACAGGGCGCTCAAGACATAGATAGACTATCTCGGCTCGTATATGTGTATGCCATGTGGTCGGGGCAGCCAGGTTCAGACCGGCAGCAAATCTCGGCCGCTTTACCACAATGGGGCAATGTGATGAGATGTGACCCGGCGGCGAGGCACAAGGCGCCAAGCCGCAAGTAGCAGTTATTTCTCATTGCCGTGTCTAGACTCAGTGGCCGAAGGGCCGATACATATGGCTGGCGACTTCTGCTTTTTTTTTTGTTTATTTTGGTTCTTTTTTTTCTGCTTTTGCCCTCTACGATCGAAGACTCCATCGATAAATGGCACCTTAATGATAATGACAGTTATATGCATCATTCTTATCTAGTTGCCCGACCTTTGGAGCCGGGGCTGTCCGTAATTGTGAGCTGATCCTCCTCGACATATTCCCGTACATCAATCACGGCCGTCCTCGCCATGTTCTTGAGCAGGACTCGGTCGTCTGCTTCTCGGTACCTGTCCCACGAATCCAGACCTTCTTTGGCTTGGATACTGAGAGTCTCGTACCCTTGCTTGATGACATTTGTCACCTCGGCCGTCGTCAAGTTGTTTGGCTTTTTCTTGCCACCGCCCTCGGTCAGTAGCTGTTTGTAGTGTGTGCTGACATTAATGAGCGTATCAATAGAGTTTCCTCCACGTTTTCCCAGGCCATAGTTTTGTTTGCATTTGCTGAGAACCTCGCCGCTCTCGACGACCTTGTAGAAGAGATCGTCGTACGCCGCAGGGGTGGGCAGAAAGGCCTCGCCTGCTGATAGAGACAGGGCAAGCAAATTTACGACGAGGTCGACAAGCGTGTCCACGTGCGCCATTTCTTTGAGATCCGATGTGTATGTGGTAAGGAAGCGGACCAGTGAGAGCAGAGAGCGAAAGAATTCTGACCAGTGATAGTCCAAACGTGTCCGTGTCCGCGATACATACGAAATGACGCGCAGCAAGATTCCCAGGCACAGCGTATACAGCGAGACGTCGAGCCTCCTCCTGAGATTGTGGTTGATTCCGTCAATAAGAATGTCAAGAAGTGAACAGGCTAGAACTCTGTCGCCCTTGACGAATGGTAGATAGGGCGGTCGGTGACGACACAGGCGGATAGTCGTACTACACTCAGTACTACACAGCATCTTGCATATGGTCTTGTCCTCTATGAAGAGTCGCACGACCATAAGGTTTAGATGAGCATAGTACGTAGAACGATGCGAGAGATGGGCATGCTGGAGCAGGTATGAAGTGAGGGACAGATATGCCGCCAATGGACGCTCGACGCCCTTCTCGCTCGTGGCGGCGACGAAGCTGGAGCAGAACAGCTTGTTGGCATGACTAAAGTCATACATGCCGAGCAAAACTGCGGCCCTTTGCTTCGGTCTATCTCGCGTCAGAGTTGGAAGCACCCACGCGGGAAATGTGATGACTCACAACTTTGTAAACAGCTGTTTAGCAGTCTCCTCATCATTTACGGGCTTCTTTTCTTGCTTGGCTCCTGGAACTATAGCGCCCAACCCCAATTTCCCGAGAGCACTCCCAATTGTCCAGTCCTCTGGAAGATCATCTTGGACATCAGTATAGTCGGTTCTCAGCAACTGACAGGCCGTGCCAATACATTGGACAATGCTCTCGATGGCACCCTCGTTGATGAAGTCATTCATCCGCACCTGGTACGGGTTCTGGAACTCAAACTTGTTGTAGTTGGCTAGCAGGCTGAGGAGAACAAGGGGCTCGAGCACCATGCTTGCGGATCCCGCCTCTTGCATGAACTAGGAGGGAGGTATCAGCAGCTTGCGCGGCGAGACGTAGCTGCACTACTCACCCTGACGAGGGATGGAAACAAGTCCTTTTGTATCATGTATGTCAGCAGCGTCGTCTGATATGCGCCCGCAGTCGTCGCTAGCAGAGCATTGACGGCCTTGTGTCGCTTGTCTACTTTTCTCATATCCACGTCAACGCTTGAAGACGACCGGCCAGGGTCTCTGAGGGGCCATACAGTCATCTCCATGCGAGATTATTGTATCCAGTGTGCTGACATAGTCCGCAAAGACAGTATCGATGCGGTCCAGGCCAGCCAACAGCGTGATGATTGCTGAGCTCGGATGGGCATATCTTTTCGACAGCGCGCACGACAGGAATACCTTCAGGGTCTTTGGGGGGGCCACGGTCAGGGGTCAGCGTCAATCACTCAAGTTGGTCCAGCTTGTCCTGCCCTTCACTCACATCCAGTGCATTGGAAGCGGCGCTCTCCCGATCAGACTTGAGCGCCTCGATGCTCTCGCTCAAGAACTCTTGAGACTGTGTCTCCAGCAGCAGCATATCAGACGGCGAGATGCTCTGGAGCAGCCTCCTCAGGCCGGCAAGGTCGGGCTTGAGGAGAAAAAATTCCCGCCAGAAGCCCTTTGACTGGTGCTCATCCTCGGCGCCCTGTGTTTTGTATCGTAGTCAGCGTCGGCGCAGGATCGCAAGGGCGTTGTCTTCACCAGCGACGGGCATGCGCACCTAGTCGTTTGCGCCAGAGCAGTCAGCAAGGCATTTCAATATCTGGCGGCGCGTCTCCGACCTACCTGGAAGAGCTCAGTGTAGAGCTGATTGATCTTTGGTACAAAAACCTCCGGCTGAGGCTGCCGGGTGAGTGGTGACGCCTCCATTAGACGCTTGCTTGACACACGAGGGCAATTGAGCGTTGGGGAGTTGCGGGAGGCTTCAGGTCGTTATAATGTTTCAATTCGGCTAATTTTTACGCCGCTTTAGTGTATGTGGCAATAACGAGCTCACGAAACTCGGCGACTTGTGCTCGTCTCTAGAGGCAGCAACAGAAACGACCCAGATAGTACTAGCCTCAGCCACAGTGGTGATGACGCCCGTCTGTCGGTTATCCTCACCTATTTCCTAGTACTGCTTTTTCTCGAGCAGTGGAATTGGAAGATCATATCTGGCGAGTGAGACGGCGTGCCTAAGACAGTGCATATGCGTGGAAAATATCTTTGTTACGTATGGTGGCCGAGTTATACAGACGCGGCCTCTCAGTATATGGGCGATTCTGTTGTGGTGGCTACAGGGTAAGCTACCGTTTTGAACATAGTAGGGACGCTCCGAGTGCAAATTTGAAAGTGATCAGGTAGGGGCTATCTCAACCATCCTGCAACACCTGAACAGGAGCTCCTTTTCTATTCGGCTTTTGTTTCCCATAGAAGCTCAGCAATATCGCAATGTTTGCGCAATGGCACGAGTAGATAGATATAGTAGACAAGCGGTAGTTAGGAAATACCACTGCTACCCTACACCGTGATGTAGCCATATCAATATCATCGACGAGCATTTTTCAACTCGCTCAGGGGCCTCCCCCTCGAGAGGCTACGGATAGTTCCTGATACACCGACCAGAGCATTATGCACTATGTATGACTCGCGAACCCTCATCCTGCGACCAATAACGGGACGCATGCCGCCTCACCGTTAGATGCACAACGTGTTAGATGCTGATCAAAATGAAAAGATGCTTCCGAAACTCATCAGCTGCCAGTCAAAACGCGTGGGAGCTCCAATAACCAGCTCGGCATCGTATATGAATATCAGCAAAATTCATTTGGCTGGCTCCCCAAGTCTATAATGTCGTCCGAGTCAGGAACCCCAGAGTAGGACTAGGCAGGTAAGTAGGTAGGTGGATTTACTTTTTTTCTTGTCCTTGGGAAATTGTCTTTAAAAGCGGCAGGGATCGTCGCAGGGTGATAAGATGGTATAATATAGACTGGGTTGAGATGATGGGAAAAAACAAAACTAAACAAAGTACAAGTCACATCCCCAGCGCCCTGGTATTGTACAGAGATTCCTGATGGAACGGTCTTCCGAAAGCAAGGATCTGTTGATACAGCGGTGACCCCTGTGGACGAATCTAGTGGAGCAATTTTGCTTTTCTACTCGTTTCTTTTGATCCTTCTTGCCTCATCCCTCGACAATGTCAAATGTCTAATGGTAAAGGGAACTGCAGCCCCAAATTGCCTGGAACACGACTTGTTTGTGTAGTCTGACAACTTAGAAAGAAGTGATAAGATCGACTGAGACTAGATAGAATATGATGGTTGCTCCGACAAGCAAGCAAAGAACCGGAAAAAAAGAAAACCGAAATTCTAAAAGTCTGCCCAACAGGAAACATCAGCTAAAACGTAGGCCCGTGCCCCCCTTTCGCGTCATTGTTCGGGCAGTCAAAGCTCTCAATCCAGGGGAGCAGGACTAACCCAGGACGGATATGATTGCCATGATCCCAAACGTCTTGACAAGGCCAAAAGGGGCTGCACGGACAGATTTTGTCCTCTTGGCGGACTCTTGGAAAATGGTTACATCGCGGCCCCGGGCAGCCTCCTCTTCCCTCGCCTCCTCCTTTGTTAACCCCCGGCTTTTCTGTACGTGCGAGTTCCCTTTTGCCGGTTCCTAAAGTACCCTGTAAATAATTATAGTTGCTAGAGACATGTGCTGTGACAAGCGTGGGTTTTGCTTTTTCCTTCTTCTTGTGCGGCTCATCCATACACGGCCAACACGTGTTTCGACCAACACTGGCGCATTGCCCTTTTGCAAGCGCGATCAGGCACGGCAAAACAACTAAATGAAGGGGTAAGCTGTGCGAGTTTTTCTTTCTCCCACAAAAGGAAAAGCGCCCTCTACTGTGTGAAAGGGGGAGGGGGACCCCTACGTAGGTGTGTGGCACAACCATGCAATCAACATAAAATACACAATAACCATCAGGCAATTGTCCGTGCGCCTTTGCATAACTGCTTTCCCCCCCGCAACGCGGAGTACGGACCGTAAAACGGACGAGAGTAGTTTTTCTTCCCTTCTTGCTTGCTACTTTTCGCTTGTCTTGATCTTTGTGGCATGCAAGGGCAAGGCGATAGGCCTACGGCTAGTCACCACATAAACGCAGAAGCAACTCCGAAGCACGCAAGGATTTATGAAAACATTGCTCGGAGAACGAAATAACCCGTCAAGTCAATCAGTACTGTCTGGGTCCTCGCGCGAGCGGTGAGGCTAGAAGCTTGACCTGGGGTACGGTATATTACAACCGGGTGAATAAATCCCGACTCTGTTTGCTCTGATATTAAAACGGCCGCAAGGAAGTGACGTATTGATCATTTATCGGGCCAGCTGTTGTAGAAATGCGTTACATCGGTCCTATATATTCAGAAGCTCGAAATGGTATAAGGCCCTCTCCAGTTACATGAATCAGTCGCGGGCTATTTCATGTGGCCTGGGCAACGAGAACGACGTGTGCTGATCATCACCAATGGCCATGCTATCATTATCTTCGCATAGGTTTGCACAATTTATTTCTAATAGAAACCGTTGCTTCTCGGAAGAAAAAGGCCTTCGGACACTGTCTTGCCTGTTTCCTTTTTCTTTCCTCGTGAAAAAAAAAAAATTATCCGAGATAGAGACAAGGGTAGTCCTCGTTAACCGTCCGTGCCCTCTTGCTTTTTTCTCCCGGTTGGCGCGGAGAATTTGTGTTACAGTAGCATTAAGACTAAAAACGACTAGAAACTCGGCTGCATGTGCCTAATAATTGAGGATGACTTTAGAGAGGGGAAAAGGAATGAGGCGCCGAGACATATTTCTTTCTCTTTTCCTGGAACAAGCCGAAGTCGGTCCAGCCTCAGAGACAAGACCTTGTGTCTGATGGCCGTGTGCAGATCAGACCCTGGAGATTGCGTTGTTTGTTTGCTTAGAGAACCCTGCGGTTGATGGCATAGAGGAAGGAAAAGGAAGCATAGTAGATGAGCCCGGCGCGAAGGGACAACAAAAGGGATAGAATAGAGTGACTCGGCCCTTTACAGGGTCTTGAAAATGTCGTGCGTCCTTTTTCTTGTGAACGTGCGCTGGCTTTGATACGATGCTTCAGAGATGGTGAGTCCAAGCACTTGACACAAAGATGTCACCATAATGTAAGGGCCCATCTGACTTGGAATGGCTTTTTGGGTAGAATCATCCCATAGCCTGAGTTCTGATAGAACAAGGGGATTGGTATCGCCACCTGTCAGGTCATCGTCGTATCGAATTTGTATGCCTAAAGGACCCGAACGAAGTTTTCTTTATTAGCATGTGCATATGTACATGCCTGCTTGACGTAGGGCTGCATATGTAGCTCGTAATAGTTGCAGAAAGTCGCGCGTCAAATTAGTCAAGGTTACATCTTATATGCCCTGCATAACTTCGGCATCACGAGAAAGAAAGGGCTTGCGGGCGCCTTTGACGTAAATTATGACGTATGCTAAATTCTTCTTCAACCTTTCTCATCGGCCGGCACTTTGCTGACCAGCAAGAAGGCCCGCTGAGACGATATAGGTCGCCGGGGTCGCTTAGTAGAGAAGTTTTCAGGCGGGCATTTGTCAAAAGTCAGTACATGGTAACTCTGCAAGGCGTCCAGGGCAGTCCAAGACATGTCCGCTGTGTGTGTCTCTCGATCGAGAGGTGCCGAGAGAGTTTGTAGACATCTCTCGACATAAGGCCCGCAGTGGCAGGGCTGTGACCTGCGGCAAGACAAAGAAAACCCGTAATGAGAATTTGGTATCTGACTCGGCTCGTCACGGCATATCGTCGATAAGATGTCAAATCATTTGCTTTGGATTGCGCACAAACCCTTCACAAAAAACAAAACGTTTCCAATGGGCGATTTGGAGCCGAGTCCAGGTGTTGGCTTATTGGTCTACGCCACTCCCCTACTGATAGACCCGTCCCGACCAACAGCCATTGTCTTGGCAAGTCTCTCTGGAAACAAGGAGCGGAGCTAGAGGCCCTGAAAAAGATAACGGACGGGCAAAAAGCCCACGGCAACTCACGGCACCTCACGGCACTTGATTTGATATTATTTTGTGAGACAAGTTGTCAAGGAAAAAAAAAGATAAAAAAACTTCTAGATACAGATAACGTTATAAAGACAAACAAAGTAATGGACCTTCGTGCATGCTGCCGAACTATCTTCTTCAAAAGCCTCCACCCCGGTAGCTGGAGCATTCCGCCATGTGATCAGAGAGACAAAAGACTGCTTATCGTTTGACATGGCCATAGTTTTGCAAAAATTTTTCTACCTGTCCAGCCGCGAGTTCATCGATCCATGTAGCGGTGTGGTAAGATGCCTCACAAGCCGAGACAATGACTGTCACTTTCCGGAGCTTGTTCCTCTAAGAAAATGCAGTTTTCTTTTGCCAATACGTCAGTTATCACATCCTCCCACTCATTTTTAGAGACGGTTTCTGTTCGAGACTTCCAGCCCTTGGGGCATCTTGTCCCACCCCCTTGCAGGAACGGACAAACGGATGGACAACGGACAAAGATCCGACTTCCTCGAGACAAGGGGGGGGGGAGGGCCTCGGGACTTGGGCCTTGAATGCTGCCTTCCATTTCTTCCAATGACGGAATTATACAAAAACAGTTTCAAAATTTGAGCAATTTTTTTGTGCTCGGCGGCGAGGAATCCTTTGAGATGCAACCGACATGGGCTCTGTAGACAGAACCCTTTTTTTTTGTAGCTCGGTAATTGCCACGCTTCCCACAAACAGCTCTTGGAGGAAGCGCTCGTTTGGCGGTGGTCGTTTCTTGCCGGCTCTCGAGTCTTCCGATGAGCCGGATACTTGTAGCGGATTGCCTGGTTGCATCAACACCAGCGCAGCTCTTCATGCGCCCCGCCTCACGGACCTGCTCCTGTCTCCCCTGGTTATCCCACTTCCCGTCTCGGGCCTCTTTAGATCACCGCTCTTCTGACCTCACCCTTGTTTGCCTTTCGTTTCGCCGCGATGCATTTGACAACGCAAGGATTCACTTTTTGCGATCAGTATACATGATTGCGTGTCGCTGATCTAGGTGTTTGCGCTGCAGATCTGCCGCGATAGAAGAAGTACAGCAGTATACAAACCCGCGTGTATCCTACGACATGCCCAGTTCAGTATCAAGTCATCCAAAGCGAGCAAAATAGGGCCTTTGAGGCGGTAGGGCATCTATCGATCGACAAGAGATAATCGAGCCATAGCCGAGTGCCACCCTTTTTTTTTTTTGACTTTGCTTGACGAATGGCCCAGTTCCTGTGTAAAAGGCTGTTGGAGCCTATTCTTCGCTAGCAAGCTGGATAGTCTGGCACGCATAAACGCCCTCGCCATGTAACTATGTAGGGGCTCGTCTATGAACTCTCTTGTAGCACCAACATGTCCGTTCCCGCGGAATTGTTGGTAGGAAAAGCGGCCCAGTCCAGCTTTAGCCGGTAGACGAGGCTTCTACACCGTCATTTGTGTAGGCCGAATAGGGTTCAGAAGTCCCGGCAAGGAAGAAAAAGCAAAAATAGCGGAAGAACAAAGATAGAGAGAGAACGCCAACCAGGATGACCATGTGCTAACAGTGACCCATCGTCGGCAGCTTCCCGTGACAGAGGAAAGGTTTCGGTAGACATGATCACCAGTCTTGCAACAGCGACTTGCCCTTTTTCACCCATTCTACGTCGTCCCAGCAAATCCCTGCCTTGAAGCTATAACTAGAAAGTTTGGTTTGTTTATTGGGCAGGCTGGCAGGATGGGAAGGTTGTCCTCTGCCAAGGAACCTGCACTGACCTCCATGGCCCGGGGCTCGCTGGACGGGCTGCCGGGATCGATGCCGGGTAGGAAAAACTTCTTTGAATATAAGCCCTCTCGTTGCGGTCCCAGAGTAATAATGTGTCAGAAAAATTAGATACAACCGGCTGTCGTCGGCTTCGCCTCGAAAGTCGGCCGATGATGATTACCGCATGGCTCGTGCGATCGACTTACATGTCACTCGGTCAGAAAGGGAGAAAAAAAAAACACAATTATTATACGAGTCTGCTCCGTCGCCTGGTTCCATAAGTCTGCAAGCACATGATGAGAGAAATTATAGCAATGAATATTCAAAAGGGGGTGCGAGATCCATCTGTCATGTTTGTGTCTCTCGATAATTACATAGGATGCACCAGGGTGAGGCTTGCTCATCTATGATCAATTTACCGACTTGACAGACAATCATGCACAATCTATCCGTACTGGTACGGTACCACAATACGGATAGCTCCAAATATTATTGATTTAGCGTACATCAAGGGATACAGCCCTGGCTGAAATGCACGACGAGGGTAACAAAGAAGAATAGCCGATTTATCGGCGAGACCTCGAGTGTTACGCACGGTACCTGGCCAGGGTTGACCAGTCAATTGGGTAATGTATGATGTCTCTTCCGTAGCTATCTTGCTCTTCTTGCTTTTGCTACCTTTTTTTTTTTTTTTTTTTTTTTTTTTTTTTTTTTTTTTTTTTTTTTTTTTTTTTTTTTTTTTTTTTTTTTTTTTTT
>JAFEME010000643.1:0-15008 GCA_018831755.1 Niveomyces coronatus
CCCCCCCCCCCCCCCCCCCCCGCGCCCTTGCTGGCCTGATGATGCCGTAGGTTTTAGTGGTTAGTAGTCCGCTGACGACACGCAACGGCCACTAGAAAGAAAGAAAGAAAATGTCACGCCCTGGCGATCCGAAACGGTCAAGCCCTGGATTCGGATTAGCACACATGGCAGCCCACCTATCAGGTCACTCCTCAGAAGGGTGCCCTGTGACCCAGGCTGCGGCGTCGCTCGGCCCTGTAAAGTCTTGGGGTTTTAGTGCTGTCCCCGTGCCCGGCTAAAAGCTGACAGAAATAAAGCATCCCATCTTCCGCAGTCGCGAGACTGAAGTTGCTCATTTTCTTTTGCTCACCCAACGTATGTACCTCTCTTGGCCACATTGCAGGCCCCAGGCGTTTCACCTGCCGCGGGCCTTGTCCTGGCATCCCGTCCAAACCCCCCGGTCATCATCTACCTCACTTCCCATCAACTCGCCTGGAGAACCACATCTCGAACGAGCGGGCCGGGTCACTCCCTCTTAAAGTCATTTTTCCTTGTCCTTTCTTCTGTCGACAACTTTTCTTCCCCCCATCCCCCCCCTTTTTTTTTCCAATTCTCTCGTTGCAATCGTCAATATTATTTCCAACACGCAATCATCATTATCAGCTCTGTCTGAACTTCTCTCGTATTATCGCTGCCAACACAGGGCTACTTCCCTCGACAATCCAGACTCCCGCCGTCAATTCAAAGGCCCCATCACAGCCTCTCTCCAATGTATCCGAGTCCCGCCACCTGGTGATGAATTCCGCGGTCGGCTCCCACGCCGCAGGGTCGACAGAAACCGACGCCGCCACCGTAGCCCTGAGAGGCGCCTCCCTGGCATTCCAGAAGCAGCCGGCTCAGCAGCCCGCCGGCCAGCAGAGCAAGATACAGCATACATCCGCGTCGTCCCAGTCGACCAGAAAGACCACCAGCAGCGAGACAAACAGCAGCCGGAGCAGCAGCAGCCCGCCGCCGCTCCACAACCAGCGGTACAGCCTCGAGCACTACAGAGATAATGGGGCACTCCTGGCCGCGACATCATCGGTGGAGAGGGCAAAGAGTCCCGGTGGTGTCTCGGGCCCGGCGGCGGCTTCGCACTCCCCGCATCCGCATCCGCATCCACGCTCCGCGGGGCCGCGCATGTCGGAGATAGATCCCGGCGAGGCGCTCCCCGCGGGGCTTGTGGAGGCGCGCCTGCAACCGCTGGGTATGGCAGCGGCTGAGGATACGAATGGGCATGGCTCGGTTGCGATGGAGAGCACGACTGTGATGACGCCAGCCTCTGCGATGGCTACGGCGCGGGCCTTGTCGTCGTTGCCCTCTGTTCGGGGGCTCTCGCCACTGTCACGAGCTGGGATGACTGCTACTCCGACAAGGACGGACATGAAGAATTCTAGCCTCATTGCGGCCACTCTGGCAGCGAGCCGCAACGCCAGCCCGATTCCACCTACTGAAAGACGAATACAAACGAGTCGGAGTAAGAGCAACTCGCCGGACAAATCAAGCCTCGTCGACTCCCAACCGATCCCTTCAGCGGGCACCTTGATATCTCTGTTTGACCAGGGTAGAGCTCCAGTTGGAGATGCATCGGAGAACCGGTCGATGCCCAGGTCGTCCCCCGAACAACTCATTCTTAGACAGAGTACGCGTTCGGCGCCTATTAATATCAAGCAAACGACTGTCTCACCTAGCCCATCCACTTCTAAGAAACCCAAACAACGAAGTACGAAAACGCAATCAACGCTACCCGTACAAGCTCTCAAGACGAATACTACACCACTAGCGCCCCAACTGAATAAAGCTGCTGTTGGGAGGCAGAATGAAGCTGATACGCCAGTAACACCGCCAGCAAAGCCGGCAAGACTCGCCTCGAAGGCCGTTACTACGGACAAAACGACGTTTGAAAGAAGACAGCGACTTACAGGTGACAATACGCTGAATGCTTCTGGCTCAACTCGGACGAAGCATTTCGCTGAAGCGGCCACGCCAGTCAAGGAGGTACAGGATAGGGAAGAAGAAAGAGAAACTGCTGGTCAACAATCTAAGCAAAGACCACAAATGCTGTTCATTGCGGCCAAAAGTGATGAGCAAAAAGATAGCCCGCCTCTTGCAGGTAATACGCCTCCGAGGATACCGAGGCAAAAGTCGCCTAAGCCTCGCGTCGTGAGCATGTCAACTCCTGAAGTTCTGTCACCAAAGCCAACGCGAATTGCAAAAGCCGCGTCTATCCGTTCTGGCACACCGCCGCCTGCCATCATTCTTCGTCCAACTTCGGAGGTACTCTCCTCACCTTCTCCAGATCCCAAGAAGCGATCGACCGTTAAAAAGAAGCCGCCTACTCCACCTGAGCCGCGACAAAGTCAACGCCTACTTCTCCCGAGGCCTGGCGCCGGGCGGCCACGAGGTCACTCGGACACGCCCTTCTCACGAGCACCCTCGGTCAACAGTATGTGGGGCCTACCGATCGTCTCAATGACAACTTCAACGACCCCAAGGACAGGCAACTCGCCGCCGTTGTTGCCTGGTAGACGGGCGTCCATTGTCAGCGCCCCTTCGTCCCCAACGCATGAACCGCGTCGGATAAGACCGGCTCGTCAGGCGTCATCCACTCCGATGCAGGTCACTTCCATGGCCAACGCTATAATGGCAAGCTCCCTAGCATCTTCCAGGCTTACACCTCATAACACCGGGTCATCACTCCCGCCGCCAGCCTTGCCTAACCGTCACCGATCCCCTCACTTGCTGCAAACCCTGCGCCAGCCAGGTAACGAGCTGGATGACGATCACGATCGTCAGAAGAAGACTCATCGACACAGACTCCGCAGCTCCAAGCATACCCATCATGAGGGCTCTCGCCGTCGATGGAGGGACAAGCTGACGGACCGAGAACGCAAGAGGTACGAAGCGCTGTGGGCGTCGAACCGTGGCTTGTTGCTCGATCATGTGGATCCGTCAGCGAGTGTTGGAAGCGGCTTGGGAGTCGACTTGTCCGAGTGCGTCGTCAATATCGTGGTACGCGATATCTGGAAGCGCTCGCGACTACCGCTGGAGGAGCTAGCAGAGGCATGGGATCTCGTAGACCGTGGGCATAGAGGCTACCTGACGCGACAAGAGTTCGTGGTGGGCATGTTCCTGATAGACCAGAGGCTGAGGGGACGGAAACTGCCACCAAAAGTATCGGACAGCATCTGGGGCAGCGTGAATGGCGTGACGGTGTCGAAGCCGCGGCCTAAGGACTAAGTTCACACTTGGCTATCCATTCCCGGTCGGCGGTGGTTGTAGCGCAGGACGGCAGCGAAGACTTGATACCCCATGGATGTAGACATAATTGAGCATTTCATACCCAGCGGGCAAAAGAGCCACGAAGACGATTTGTGATGACGAGTCTTGCGTAGTGGCATGAACAATTTGAGCCGTTACTGGTACTCTATCACGATTGGTTATCAATTTCTTGTAGAGATCCTTTACTATATACAAGACGAAGCTGAAGGTGCTTCGGTGGTCTATTGGCCAAGACTTTGGACCGCCAACGAGGCGACGAGATTCTGCCGACATGGTGGTTGGGATAGCCCTCAGAGTAATACGGGATAACAAACTTCCCGGCCCCCTCTCTCTCTTGATTACCATTCCTGCGCAAAACAAAGAAAAAAGAAAGAAAAAAAAAAAGAAAACTTTGCATAAAGACCGCCAACGCTACGCCGTGCTGCGCCACAGATCCCGCATGCCGCCCGTGGCCGGATACACGGCCAGCAGGGAGACGAGGAGGTCCGGCAGGGCGCCGCCGGGGGTGCTCCAGTGCACGGTGAGGGGGGCCCAGGCGGCGTTGCGCCAGAAGGCCGTGCTCCATGCCCCCGCCGCCGCGCCGCCCTTGTCCCCGTTCTTCTCCTGCCCGCGCTCGACGAGGAGGTGCCGGACGACCTCCATGCCGACGTAGGCGCCCCAGAAGCGGGCGCTCAGCAGGGCGAGGCGGGCCTGCGCGGCGGGGCGCAGGGCGAGGACCCTCCGGGCGCCGAGCAGCGCGGCGTTCTCGCAGCCCTGGAAGGCGATGAGGGCGAGGACCTGGGCCCAGGCGAGCAGCGCGGCGAACCTCCTCTCGGCGGCGGCCTCGCTCAGCCCGTCCTCGTGCTTCCTCGTCGTCTTTCTCATCAGGCCGCGGAGGGCAGAGTACAGGCCGAGAAGGCCCCAGAGGCGGCCCATGGCGCGCATCTCGGAGACCATGCCGGAGTAGGCCTTGAGCCTGGCGGCGGCGCGCCGGGGGAGGGCGGCGGGCGGCAGCAGCTCGAGGAGGCTGCCGGCGAGGCGCGAGGAGTAGCAGGCGAACATGAGCACGGTGTCGGCGCCGGCGCGGGTCTGCATGCACCGCTGGAGGTGCGCGGCGAGGGCGTCGGCGCGGCGGAGCAGCGAGGGCGTCGCTGGCGGGGGAGGTGGAGGGGGCTTGGTGGCGAGCGCGTCGTCGGGGCTGTTGCCGGAGGGGGGGGGGAGGACGGCGATGGGCTGCTCGACGGCGGCGAGGGTGTCTGTGGCGGCTGGTTCGGACATATTGATTTTTTTTTTAATTGTTGTGGAATGAAGGTCTGGAAAGTTGGTCGAAGAGTTTTCGAGGACGGGCGGGAAGAGTATTGCGTTTGGAATCGGTTGTAGGACGAGACCCGGCGAGATCGGAGTTTTTAGAGGTGTGCGCGAGCCCCGAGCCGAGGAAGAGGGTTTGTTGTATGAGGATGTGTAGTCCTGGTATCTTGTGTGGTTTGACCGAGGGGCAAGTTTTGCGAGCTCAGAGGAGGAAGACGAAGAAGAAAGGGAACGAAGTAAATGGTGATAAAAATGAAAGAAAGAAGGGATGATGATGATGCTGGGTTAGGTAGTTGTGTCGCCTATGTAGACTCGGTCTCGAGAAACTCTACGGGGCCAGAGGCTTGAAGGGGGGGGGGGTGCGCGGCCCCGGCCGGAGTTGGAGGGGTGGGTGCGCGCTATAAATATTAGCAAGAACGAGTAAAATAAGCTGCTACAAACGAAATAATGAAAATTAGACCTCGGCACTGGGCGAGGGGGGCGCTGATCATTATGCAGGGCGGTAGTTATAACACAGTGTCGATACAGTATATGGTATTGAGCCTCGTGTGAATTTCGCATCCATGCGGCATGCCGGATGTCATGGCGGTTAAACGAGAGAAGGAGAAGAAAGAAGGAGAGATACTCAAGTGCAATCACCTGTCCTCCTTTCCCAGACTCATCCAAAAGCAGCATTTGCGTCTGACGTGTCTATCCCCGTCTCCATAGACCGTCAGCCTTTATACTCCCGCTCTCGTCTTCGAGACGGTATGTACATACTGTACATACTGTACTTACCATACATACCTCAGACACCAACCATCATCATTCTTAGCTCACCACACGATGCTTCAGCACTGGCAAACAACAACCTCAACAACGCGCATCAATCATGTCTATTGGGTATTTATTATGATATCCGCTCAGTCTCTCCTTTTCCTTATCCAAGAGAAAAAAACTCCCAGCCGTAGTGAAACACACTTCCGATACCCAGCCTTCACTGTACACCTGCACAACTTTTCATCTATTATCCAGGAAAATGCTCAATGATCGCAAAGGCGCCTCAACACCAACAGACAACCGAGTCCCTTACCGTTGCGATGCATCCGCAGAGAATAGAACGCACTCATAACGACATCAACAAAAACAAGAACAAAGAAAAAAAGACCAGTCTCACCGTGACCGTAGTAGACTACACATCCCCGCAGCCATCAACTCATCGCTTTGCCTTTTTGCAGGACCGTGCTGCTGTCGCTACTGTTGCTGCCGCCGCCGTCGCCGCCGTCGGCACTTCGTCCATCGCTTCTCTCTTCTTCGTCTGTTTGCGCAGCCTTGGGGGTGGAGGAGGGGTTGCGTGCAAATGACCTAAATCGTTTAGAGCCATGGTGTTCTCCCACCGCAAGCATCGGTAGCTCTGAGCCTCTGTCGGCTTGTCTCGGTGTCGCAGGCTCGTGCGTTTCGACGCCGTTGCGTCGCCTTCTTCATCCTCCTCCGCCGCTGCCGTGGCCCCTCCCTTCAGATGGCATTGTCGCTTCTCCATGTGTTCCGCAATCTTGTCCTTGTACGTCACCAGCTCCTTGCGCAACCGCATCTCGTTCACGCCACGCGAGTCCAGCCACCGAAGCAGCTGCTCCAGAGTCTCCGCGTCGGCAATGTAGCCCCATTGCTCTGCACTCTCCAAGCTCGTTCCGGCCTCCTCTCGGTTCTTGCGCTCTCGCACCGTCATCTGGAACTTCTCCCTGTACTCGCCTTCTAGCTCAGCAGGCACATCGATGTAGCCCTCGCGTTCCAGTTGGTCAGGCCCCTGGATCCAGAGCCGCCCGTTGGCGTAGCCCGCGTCCGCTGTCGAGCTGGTCGGCAGCCCACCGTACGGCATGCCGTTGCGCTCGAACCAGTAGTATCGGTTCCAGAAGCGGTCCTTGCCCAGTGCTCGCGTGCGCGGACAGTCGGCCTCTCGAAGGTCGTTCTCGATCACAGCCAGCTCCTCTTCACACTTCTTGATAAAGTTCTCCTTCTTTTCAATTTCCTTCAGTACCTTGGTAAATTGCTTCGACTGGTGCGACGCCTTGGCGGCCTCTCTTTGTGCCTTCTCCTTGGCCTTGCGTGCTGCCTCTTCTTCCTCGCGCTTCTTTCGCTTGTCGACAACCTGACGTCCTTGACGCTTTCTCTGCGGTTTCTCGTCGCCACTCGGTACGGCGTGTTCGTCGCCATCTCTCTCCGTCATGGTGTCGTCGGCCCCGTTCATGCTGATGTCGCCATTCTCCTTGATGTCCTCATCTGCTGGTTTGTTGTCAGGTACCATCGTCTTGCGCTGCTCATTCAGCCCGCGAAGCTCCTCCGTTGCCTGCTTCCGCTGCCGCTGCCATTCGACACGGTCTTTGCGATATTTAGTCATGGTCTCGTTGCAGTCCTCCATGAACCCCCGGACCGCCTTCGTGTCCATAGTCAGCATGCAAAGAATTTGCAAAATCTGTACTCGCGTATTGACGTCAAGTGCCGCGTAGCGTTGGCCTGCAAACTCCCGTGTGGGATTTGCATCTGTGGGTATAATCTGTGCCAGCAAATCCTGGTATAGTTGCGGGCATTTGTCGCCCTTAGAGAGTTGATGTAGCAGACCAACAACAATTCGTTGCCAGCCGCCGGCAGTAAAGTCTCGCTGTCGGAGACGCTCTATCCAGTCAAACTCCTTCATCTGTTCTTCGGCTCGAAGTTTGGATTCGAGTTCGGCCTTGATGGTTTCCTCCTCTGCGGCGGCGGCCTCGGCGGCAATGCGCTCGGCCTCTTGCTTGGCCAAGCTGCTGCGCGTGGCACGCTTCAGAGGTTTCTCTTCCGGCTCCTCGTCTTCATCCTGCTCCTCATCTTCCTCCTCATCCTCTTTTGAGTCCTCGTCATCGCTCTGATCTTCGTCCATCTCGGGCAGCGCGATGCGGACCTTGCCGCCGTCTTGCTCCGAGTCCACGAGGGTTTTCAACACAGAGCAGTGAATCTCGTCAAAAAGTTGCACAACGACGCGATCCGACGCTACATTCATGGCCTCGACATAATCGTCGAATGTGAACGAGTCGAGCTTAAATATCTCACAGTACACATTGAGAGTGTCCCACGTCTCGAGCAGAGGGCCAACCGTCTTCATATGGACATGCTCGCCCAGCGGGTCCTCGCATACTGTGGCGATAGGTGCGTCTTTGCACATGAACTTGAGCAATGGTCTGCGTTTCTCCGCGTCTGGTTCAAGCTGCAGGTCCTCGATTGGATACTTGGGTGGCGGAGGCGGAGGCGGAGTTGAAGTCTCACGCTTGACAAATGATTCTGCGGTGCCATTGACGATCCCAGCAGGCCACTTGAGGCCCTTGCTTACAGCAGGTTTGGCTCGGACTGTCTGGGCCGGCTTGAGCTCGGGTAATCTTGCAGGGTGAGATATGTGACTGTTTGCGTCGGATGAGCGTTTCTTGGCCTGGAGCTGCTTCCGTTGCTGTAGCTTGGTATCGTAGCGAAGGTGTGCTGGGATCCTAGTATCAATGCAGTAGTGTGTAGCATAGTCCTTCTTGACCAGCCAAGGCGCGCCAGTCCAAGCCTCGCGCATGACCGTCTTTTTGATGAAAGACCGAATCATTGCTTTGGTGAAGATGCCTCGGTCGCGAGAAAGATTCTCCTCGGAGACAACGACTCCGGCCTCGGAGCCCTGGACGCTGACCACATATCTTGTGTGACGCTTCTGGCGGGTACCATCGGCCAGCAGGCGCTCGCCAAAGGTCGTCTTGTCTCGCACCAAGCCGTGCGTTCGCTGGCCATTGGTGATTGTGACGGCTTCGCCGGGGTAGTAGTCATTCTTGAATTCTTCAAATATGGAGTCGACAAGTGAATCAAGCCGGGAAACGACCTGAAACTGTACTTTGTGTAGGATAGGGCCCTTGAGGGCCTCGGGAAAGGCCGCCTCGACTTCACGTGCGCAAGCAAGCTATCATGGAGGAAATGTTTAGTTATGTTGATTGCGGTGCGCTATCTGCAGGCACATACCTCGCTCTCGTAAGCCTCAAAAAAAGTGAGGCCAGAATGTCCTGTTATTTCATCATTGAAGCGTCGCTACGCAAGTCAGTAGTGCAATCACGCCGGGCATGGGCTGTGGGATATGGTGATGTACCTGTTTATAAAAGTCCAAACTATGTCGTGTAAGCGCAGTCCGATTAATTGGTCAACGTTTCAAGTCCTTACCGAGATAAATAGTCTTCATAAGTTGCAAATATCTCGCCAGTCTGAGGGATTTGCCAAACCTGTGGTAGATGTCAGCCCGAGTTCCGATCAGTGCGAGCGTACACGGGATTGGCGGACCTCTGCGTTCCCATCCGCGACTTGCGCCGGCGGTAGAAACTTGACAGGTTTGCGTTTGAAGAGAACCTGAGGCAGAAGCTGGTCAGCATACGTGCTCAGCGCGCGCGGGGGAAGGTTCGTTGGCAGCTTCACGGCAGTCCTGGCTTAGAGACTGTACCATTGTGTGTATATGAGATGGCGGGTCGATTGTCGTGTCGCGCAGATGAGTCTTTGGGGGTCAGCAGGCGCGAGCCGCAGCCTTCGTTTTGACGACTGAGCGTGAATCGCAAAAGGGCACGCGTCGACGAGTCGTGATTGAAACGGTCGTAGCCTCGAGTGCGGGAAGGAGCAGGCCCCGGGCGGATGTGCGCGAAGGAGTAAAATGGTCAAGTGGTTCCTAACGGATATTGGAGTGGAGTATGGATAGTCGGTAGTTGGTTGCGAGTATGTCGAGTCGGGAAGCAAGGTGATATGCTTGATGATGTCGCGTAGTCTTTGACAGTGTTGGAATAATGAAGGAAAGAGAGGAAGGGGAAAAAAAGAATGCAAAGGTCGCGGAGGTGGAGACCTATGTACTTTTTGGGGAGAGGCGTGGTTGTCAGTCGGGGGAGACGGCGGGCGGCTGTGGATCAGTTGGATGGTTGTGGCGGGAGGACAAGGAACGACAAGACCCAGACCCTTGGGGGCAGTGGGACAAGAGGATCACGACGAAGCGCGACCTCAGGTATACAACGCGGCAAGTGGCGCGTGAGATGATCAGCAGATGGGTACGGATGTGAGCGATTCGCCCGATGAACCTTTGAGAGGCGACATGCGACGTGGTGTTTGGCGTTGGTCCTGGATTACGGAGGATGGTCGTGATGTTGACGACGAGGGCAGTGGCGGTAGGGATAAAGAACGAAGGAGCTGCTTCGACAATGGCGAAGATGACGATTATGATGTTTCTGGTATCGATCTGAAATTCTGAAGATGTGTCGAAAGAAAAGATTTCAAAGGAGTGAACAAAGGACAAAGAGGCTGGCTGCAATCGAACGTCTTACTAGGGCTGGCTGGCTGGCTGGCTGGCTGGTGGTGGTAGGTGCCTTCTTTTTTTTCTCTCTTGGTAGCGACCCTTCTACGTACATGAATCAATTAATTAATATTAGGTGGGCAGCTGGTGAACGGGTGGCAGCCGTGACAGGACAGGACCGACGGCGCGCGCGTTGTGACGGCCGGGCCGGCAGGCACACCAACCGCAAGTATATATGTACCTGTTTTTTTTCTTACGTCGCAGCCTTCTCTTCTTTCCTATCTTGCGCGCGTGTATCTGCCTCTAGATGACTTGATAAAAAAAAAACGGCTTCTTTATTAGTTAGGCCGGACTGGCGGCAAAAGAAAAGCACCATGACAAAGTCTGAAGAGAAAGAAAAGAAAGAATTGTAATAATAATAGTCTAAAATAATAAAATAATAAAATGGTACACGGACTGACGACTTGACAAAGACCGGCTGGCCTAGAAAGGAAACAAGGTACTGTACTAAAAAAACTGCGGGGGCCAAAGTCATCATGTACCCAACGGGTGGTCCTCGGACGAGCATGGAGCATGGGGACTATCCGACATGACACAATGCGACGTGTATTCGCAGAAACAGTGCAGACAGGGTCTTTTATCGGACTCGAGAACCGTTCTGAACCATGTATATCTTGTCCTCTCGCCGGGGCAACATCACTGGCAAAATCATTCAGCTTGTTCCTCTTCCTGTCTCGCCTCAAGCAGGTACAAAGCGGTACGCGCTAGCTCGCCCCACCCGGTTGTGCCGGGGCCAACCCCGTTTCGCTTTTTGGTCCTCTTGCTGCCCGTTGCGCGCCTACCCGTGGATTCGCGATTGATATTGCCCTCGAACAATGGCAGCATAAAGGCTTTCCCTCGCGTATCTGGGCTCATTCTATGCGGAATTCAAAGGAGAATATCGGTGGCGTATTTTTGAGACAGGAACATCCAGCCTTCGCGGGGAGCCGCTGATGTTGTCCGGTGCTCCCCATCTCCCCATCCTGCTCGCCATACACAACCCCCCCCCCGCGACTGGCTTTTAGAGCCCAGCAGGTACGGACATGCGTCGGCGCATCATCAAAACACTGCTCCAAACACGAGTTCGGATAGTGAAACAAACATTGCAGTAGCTTTATTGAAGCATTTGTCATGTAACGGGCTGCATCACGTATTTATCTCGGCGCGATAAAATTCCACACGCCCCCCCTGACCTGGCCACAAATTTCCTACTCGAACCACCACCGCATCGGCCATCTCCTTGCCGCGGCACCCGCCACGGTCGTCACAAGCGCTACATACGCAGAAATATCAAGCACGCGCCTCAGCTGTCGCATGAGCAGACGCCGGTGCAGGCCGTGAAACTCGCCGTTGAAGCGCACCTTGTCGTTGAGATGCGGCGTCCCCTCCGCCGCCACGTCCTGCGGCACCTCGCGGCCCAGGAAGCGGCACAGCGGCTCCCACCCGTCGCTGACGTGGTACTCGAGCAGGCGCTCCGGGCGGACGGAGGAGCGCACGCGCGCGCAGTGCTCCTCGTACGCCCTACGCCCGTTGGCGGCAAAGTCATAGTCGTACAGCGTGCGGTCGAGCTCGGCAAATAGAGGATACACCCACCGCGTCGGCATCATGAGCAGCCTGTCCGTAAAAGTGATGATGGGAGTGAGCCAGCTTTGGCGGACTGGTCGCAATGTTGCAGAAACAGACCTGAATTCCAGACATTGTCAATCAGCCTCCTTCGTGAACCGCGGCGCACAGTTCACAGCGACACAGTGGTTTACACTTACTTATGCCAGCTCTCCACGTCTCGGACAGTCAGAATTACCTTGGCGTCGGGGTACGCCTCAATCAGCTCTTCCACAAAGTATGCCGCTGGCAGATCCATAGCGACCTGAGCGTCCGTCAGCGTTAGCAAGCAACAGTTGAAGAAAGGCATCTCGGGCGGATGTATGCTTAGGCGTATTGTATCTAACCTGACAATTGCCGAGAAGCGGGTCAAAATCTTCGCGCCTAAGCTTGACTCCGTCTCTTTTCGCTTGCATTAGATCCAGCCACAGCTTGCAGTCGTAATAGTCCTTGACCACGGCATCCATCGTGTGGTAGCAATTCCTGTAGCCTAGGGTATAGAGTGCTTCGCGCAGAGCTTCACACAAGACATCAGCCTCGATTGGCAGAAGAACGATACCGAGTTCGACTTACAGATCGTCCCGGTGCGTCCGAATCCGAGACAGAGCACCTTCATGGGCGTGGTTCGGGTTGTCGGCACCGCGTCGGACTTGTTGTCGGAAGACGCCATCGTGTCGATCGACTTGAGTTTCGCGCGCGCACAGCACTTCGATTTCACCCAACAGCCGACAAACGTCTAAAATAGTCCAGTCTACTTTGTGAAACAAGACAGAAAGCTGCGGAACAGACAGAGTGCTTTCTGTGCACCTTCGGCTGACGGGGGCGGGGGTGTCGTGGCCCTTATATTCCTATGCTGCAGGTATGACGGCCTGCATCTGATAGTACAGACAGGCCTGTTACATTTCACAAAATTCGTAGCTAGCGACTAATGAAAAAAAAAAAGCAAGGGTAGGGTAACACTGAAGGAACAGGGTATGATTTCAGCCAAGCAATAATAGTAGAATAAATCATGACGTAAAGTACACAACCATGTAAGCCACCCAGCTGCCCACCACGCCAACCGCTGTGTAGACGCTCATCAGCATCAGCGGCAGAAACTCGAGCCTGCTACCGAACAGTATTTGGTGCACAAGAGACGCGTATACAGTCAACGGTATGCAGAGTGCAATGTAAAGGGTATTTAGACGGTCCAGCAGAAAGAATCGCGGCTTGTTGGATGCCGGCGCTAGTCGATCAAAGGCCGTGAGAAAGACTATAAGCCACAGCAGCGTGTAGATCGTCTTGATGGGAAATTCTGCCGCTGTGAACAGTAGAGGGAACAGAGAGACGTGTCCCGCGACAGCAAGGGGCCGAAAGGTAGACAGATGCCGTCTGTCCCGCAGCGCAATCAGACTAAAGGGTATTATGACAAGCAGAATGGCCTTTTCGTGGACATGGTAGCCAAAAAGAAAGGAGGCGTAACCGCAAAGCGTTGCAGCGCCAATGAAGTTTTCCCAGGTTGGCTGCATAAAGAGCTTGCTCAGGGGAAGGATCTGGAACAATAGTGTCAAGACAAAACAAGCTCGGGCGCTGACCTCGGGTAGTACAGCAAATGAGGTGTCACCGACAAGGCCACGGGTGACGCTATGGAGCGCGTCTGCTTTCATGTCAAGGCCCAGTCTAGGGGCAACTACAAAGATTTGTTAGAACCAGACGGAAACTGCGGATACCGTATTTGCTCCTTGTAGGTATACTTACGAATGATGAGCACGCGGTCCGCGAATGAGTAGAGTGCCCAGACATTGGGAGCCCAGTACGCATGGCAGAGACCACGCGCAAATGGGAAGAGCCTGCTGAGAAGCTGAGGCATCTGCTTCAACGCTACAAAGGGGCCAAACGCCGCCGCAACAATGGCAACAATACCGCCGCCCAGCTTGACGCAGTTGGCGTAGCGTATACCGAATATAGACTTTGGCGATAGGCAGTACGCTCGAAGTAGATAGACAAAGTAAGCAGGCGCGAGATATACGTAAATGTGCTTGAAGCACAGCAGAGCGGCAAAAGTCAGCCCGCTGTAGAGTAAGGCGCCCTTCTTACGGGCCAGCACCATCGAGAGCACCAGGATGCCGTACATGAAGCCGTTGTATTGAAAGTGAATGTGGTCGATGATGAGCAGGCCGGGCGACAGCAGAATGGAGACCGCGACCGCTCGCGAAGCCGACCTAGACGACGGCGGTGACGATCGCACAAACAGCTGCAGGGCGTAGACGAGCAGTAGCTCGGAGAGAAGGACGGTGGCGCGCTGGAAATACACCGTCTGCCAGCTGTCGTACTCGAGGTTGAAGACGCGCACCATGGCCGGGTCGACGAGCTTGGCGATTTGGGACATGACCCATTCGAAGTAGGCGAAGAAGGGTGGGTAATCGAGCGTCCATTGCGAAGTCTCTTCAAAGTACCACTCGGAAAGGGGGAGGCTATTGGTGATGGCGAGCCAGTTGCGGTGGACCTCGAAGTCTGTGGATTTGCTAGGAGAACGAGTCAGAGTGGTTTCGGGAAGCTTGTCGACACCCTGCAGAGAAGCTATTCAATAAGAATAAAAAAAAACCTACTAGGCAGGGAAGAGGAGAATCTTCAAGGCGGCGGCTACCAGCGCGCACTGCGTGATGGTTGGGCCCGTCGTGTCCGCCATGCTGAGAAATGAAAATCACCGACGAAAACGCGGCATGATACAGCCTCTATTCAGCTTCAATGATCCCCCTGAAAGAGACAGGAAAAGCTGACGCAATTAGGTAACCAGTGATACGCCAGAGACGAGTGAGGTTGTGTCAAACGCCGCCGTCCTCAAGTCTATTAACTAAGCAGTCGATCTCGTCTGTGCTGTACTCGGTGCCGGCTGCTTATCGATTGGCCACTTCTTGTGAAGCTTCCTCCTACCACTCGTGCCGCACTGGCGTCCTGGACACGCGCATCATTAAAAGTCTGCATCTAAATATCGAGAATTTCTTAGTCCAAGCTGAGGACGGAGAGATATAGGAGCAAGTCTTCCAGCTGAGTTTGGGCCTGTTTCGTATGTGTAGGCGCATACCGCACTGTAAGAGATACCTGTAAGCTGAGCTCTGGCCAGCCGGTACCACCACCGCCTCTCACCAACCCCCTTGTCGCGAGACCGCCTTATCCTGCCAACCTACCAAGTGTCCTCACCAAGCCAAGCCTCGAGTCTGTCGTCCCTCGCTCGCGCGCGCCAATAACCCTATGAGCAGGCACATGATTGACGAACTGCCTGCCTTGGTCGTTTCTTTCTATTAATTCTTCTCTCGATAAAAGAAGCATCCCACCATCATGCGGACTGCATCAGTAGCACTCGCTGCTCTGGCTGCTGGCCTCAGCCAAGCACAGTACCTCGTCAACGAGCTCAGCTTTGGCATGTCCTCCAAGTGAGTCGTCTCCCAGCATCCTACATCTGCTTCTTCTGTGCCCTTTTTTTTTTTTTTTTTTTTTTTTTTTT
>JAFEME010000644.1:0-14911 GCA_018831755.1 Niveomyces coronatus
GAAAAAAAAAAAAAAAAAAAAAAAAAAAAAAAAAAACAAAAAAAAACAACAACAACGTTTAAAAAAAGGGTTCTTACATCACACCGCAGTTGACTACTGCGAAGGACGCGTCTTCTTGGACGACTCTGAATCATATGCTTGAGCATTAGACGAACACGCTTCTGCCGCTTTTAATTAGTCTTGGCCATCTTGTATTCTTGGACATCCGCTCTCTCTCCTCTTCGCATCGCATCTCTGCCTGGGTCGCTGTCCGTGGATCTGTCCGTATACATACCTACTGCCTGGTTGTGTGTCTGCGTCATTAACAAGTACCTCCTGACGATAGGTTGAACAGTAGCACCAGGGCGCAGAGAGGTCCAAGTACCTCATACCTGTCAAGTACCTCGTGAGAAACACTAGGTATTAAAGGAACTCAGGTATCCACCAAGTATAAAGCCAAAAATTATTTATTGGCCCACAGACTGGCCATTTGCAGAAGGTGCCCCAGGGGCGCAGGCCACCGCAACAGCATATTAATCAGGTACCTCTGCACCAACTTTCATTCTCTACTATTAACCCACCGCTGCTCGTCACCACCACGATCCTGATCCTCCAAAGTCGCATCTGCAACGCTGCCACAACAACGCAACACCATTTGCATGTTCAGGCCTCGTTGGGCACTATCGGATTCTGTCATCGTCCCATCGCGCATTCGCTTCATATCCGTCCAACCACAATGAACCATCGCCCTGTCGACTCCACATTCATCAGTTGAAATTCCGTCATTCGTCTCGTTGCCTTGTTGGCATGCGTCACCAGCTGCACCCGGCGTCCTCCTCATAACGCACATTTCCACCGGCCATGGATAAGCCGGTGGCTGCGCCTGATGCCAGCTCTGGCCTCCCAACCGGCGATAAGAACAACAAAGGCACATCTCGCTCTGCAGCCCCTGCAGCCCCTCTCGCCAACAAGAGCACTACACTTTCTGCTTCCAAGACTTCATCGGCAACCAACTCGCCAGCATCCACGTCCGCAGTTTCTCGAGATGCGTCACCAAGTAGACTAGTTCGAAAAGCACCTTCATTCAGCCGCCTTAGCAACACCCGTTCGCGTAAAGTTAGCCAACAAGAGCTTAGTCCAACACGTCCATCGAAGACGCAACCACCGGGGCAGATTGCTTCCGCCAGGAGTTTTTCCACTTTACCTGTCCCTTCTCTGCCTCCTCTCGCCAAGGAAACACGAAATCCAGCCCAGGCACAGAAGAGCGACGCTCCGTCAGTCGACTCCAAGGACAACCCCCGATGGCCTGTCTCGCCGCGCTTGCGATCTCCGCCGCCGAATTTCAACAGGGCCGGGCCTGGGTCCCCGCGGCCCGAGCAGGCTTTGCCTGCGATTAACATTTTACAAGCAAGCCCCTCAGCCAAACCTACTGCAAATCAGCGGAGCCCCGAAAGCGAAACCGACGACACGAGAAATAGCTCGGGCGTCCACACTCCTGTTCGTGCAGGCCTCGAGACGGTGCAAGAAGTCGCTACTCCGGCAGCGGAACGAGGTCTTTTGGATCATGTCAAGGAAAAGCTTGCTGCCCACGAACCGCACTCCGACAGCGCTTTGAGTGACGGCGGCCGGACCTTGAGAGCGCGCTCCAATCAGCCACAGGAAATAATGGCCGACAGCATCAGCAGAGCCGATACTCGGAGAACGACTTCCGTGCCGCCACCGCCCGTCGCTCGCCAGTCAAGTACGGTTTCTATGAAACAAGTGAAGACGAAGACGGAGGGCTCTACCCAGAACATGACGGTTGAAACGGAAACTGTTGCCAGCATTCCCCAAGTTTCTCTCAGTGTCAGCTCCAAGACAGACGGTCCGAATGGTACTTTGAAGTCGAAGCAGAGCACTGAAACTATCAAACCGAAAAAGGAAAAGAAGAAGCCCGTGCGCAAACAGCCAAATGTGCACTCTGGAACCTCAGCCTCAAAAGCCGACAATTTTGAGGCCAAGATAGCCAGCGCCGTCGACGAGGCCAACACATCAGATTCTGAGGAAACTTTCGTCTACGACTCAAATCCTCCAGATGGAGGTGACCGCACCGTCCGCCGCTTTCACTCACGAACGCCCAGTGCTACCTCGATGGTCAGTCAGCCGCCAGATAGGCAGAATGTACGCTCTATATATGGCGTCATGGAGGCTGGCGGCCATCATGGTCCTGTGCCCAAGAAGAGCATGAAGTTTGTCAACACGTTCAACGGCTCCGGAACAGAGAGCTTGACCACAGGAGAAGAAGATGGCAAAGGTACTGGGCGCAGTGCTGGGGGCTCCGGCCGCGGCACCATGCGACATCATCACCATATCGGTCGATGGGGCCGTCAACCAGGCAATGGCCATGCATCGCTTTTTGACAACGAATCACCTTTTGCCAATGCTGCTAGAGCAAAGGGTCCTAACAATGCGTCAAGAAACTCGTCGGGCCCAACGAGCCCCCGCAATCACAGCTCTCCTCGCGGTCAGCTGACGAGCAAACGATCAGCACTGCAAATGTCTTCCATCTATGACTTGGACGAGAATACCGGCGCCGACGATGAGCGCACGCCTCTCATGGATACGACCCGTTATAGCCGTTCAGGCCGTAACAGACGAGGACCGCACAACCTGAGACAGGCCGAGTCGCAGACTTACTCCCGGCGACCCTCCTGCTTGAACCGGTTCGCTGCATGTCTTGTCCTGACTATCATGTTTATATTGGTGATTACGGGTGCTATCGGGTTTATGTTTGCAACGTCTCAACCAATGACAGGCATCGAGATTGTGTCGATTAAGAACGTTGTGACGAGCGAGCAAGTTCTGATTTTCGATGTCGCAGTCAAAGCCCACAACCCAAACATCGTTCTAGTCACCATCGACCACACTGATCTGGAGATCTTTGCTAAGTCGGAGCATGCCGGAACCGACTCGGATTGGTGGAAATTGCCCAGGCCAGGAGACAAATTGCCTCTACCGGTGACACCCGGCAACTTCAGGGTCGAGAGTGGCAAAGACAAAAGTGACGGCGAGGAAGACAAGCGACCGAACATTCTCCTCGGGCGCATCACCGAATTCGATAGCCCATTGACGTTTGAAGGCTCGCTTTTCCATCAAGGCAGCTCTACCTCGACTGGTGAAATGAAGCTGCAATCACCCGGAAACGACACAGCAGGAGGTACCGAGAGATGGGATCTTATCTACCAGAATGAGTTTGATTTGATCATTAAGGGTGTTTTGAAGTACACACTGCCATTAAGTGCCCGTATTCGGAGTGCTACAGTTTCGGGAAGGACGACGGTCAAGCCCAATTCTGCCAATGATCCTTCCCTGAAACCCAATTCGACCATGCGAGCCATTCCAGGTCACCGAACCGCATGATGGCATGGTCAAGACATACAAATTTTCTTTGTTTTCATTTTTTTACCCCAGACATTTTTAATGAGCGTTTGTATCACGGGCGATATACTTGGAGTTTGGATGATCAGCTCGAAATACCGGATGAAGTACCAATGGGAACAAGCATAGGCAGATTTGCCGGCCGGATCTAATTGAAGCATACGCAAAAGAAACTCTTATGCTTAATGATGCCGAACGGACAGTGGGTCTTTGCTCTGTGCTTGGCTGATAGACAGACTTGGTGGTACCATGCAGAAGGATCTGAGGAAGAAGCGCAATTTGGCTTACTTGCTTCTCAATAGACGGGGAGACGGGGTGAATAGATCCCCCAATTTGTACTTGTAATGGTTTTATGACAACGCTTGCGCGCAGGCATGTACATATCAAAACGAATCACTGGTGGACACTGATGAAGAAAAAGATGCCACCAGTGAGGTCGGCGGCATCAAATGAAAAATAAGAAGATTGCTGATTAAGCTCATTTGGAACATGCTGCCATGTAAATATACGTAGTGTCTTTTCGTGATGAAAGCTATCATTATCATGCCAGATATGTTGACGCAACTGACTCGATTTGCGTTTCTGAATAACATCATACCGCTCAACTGTTACTAATAACCAAGAAAACTGCAAAATCTTTTGAAGGAAGAGGAAAAAAACACCCTATGGGGAAAGGTATTGAAAAGAAGAACCATGGTTGAAGAAAAACAGAGCAAGAAAAAGAATTTCAAGAAAAATGAATGCCTTCCTTGTTAAAGGCAAAGAGGAGCCTTAGAAAGTCATTCTCGTCACATTTGCCCGCGCGCTTGTCCGCCAGCTCAGTGACGTCCTCGAGCACCTTGCGGATCTTTTCGCGCACCAGCTCCGCGACTTTTGTCTTTCTGCGCTTGCTCTTTGTCTTGGGGGTTGGTGCCGCCGCGGCAGCCACGGCGAGCTCCTTGAAGAATGCCGGGGCGTCGTCGTCGTCGTCGCCGTCGTCGTTGCCTCCGGCACCGCCCTCCGCTCCATCGACGTCCATGCCGCCGCCGCCGCCGCCTTCCGCCGCGTCGTCCATGTCCACGTCCTCGTCGGCCGCGGCCCCCTCATCCGCGAGGCCGTCGTCGACGGGCACGCCGTTCATGGCGCACCAGGTGCGGTAGTTGCGCTCGACCATGGCGAGGACCTCCTTGGTGCCGAGCCAGCTGGCGCGCAGGGTCTTGTTCTTGCGGACGAAGCAGACGCGCAGCAGGCCGTCCCACTCGTCCCAGCTGACGCTGGGGCGGTCGGCGCCGGTCTTGGGCTCGATGCGGACGACGGACGACTCGACCTGGGGCGGGGGCCGGAAGTTGTTGCGGCCGACCTTCATGACGTGCGTGATGCGCGCCCAGAACTGCGCGTTGACCGAGAGCCGGCAGTAGAGCGCGTCGCCGGGCCGGGCGGTGAGGCGCAGCGCGAACTCGCGCTGGAACATGAGCACCGACGTCCGCGGCGGGCTGGGCATGGCGAGCAGCTTGAAGACGAGCGGCGACGAGATCTGGTACGGCGTGTTGGAGATGCAAACGTCGAAGGCGGGGAGCTCGGTGCGGATCACGTCCCCGAGGAGCACCTCGAGCTTGCGCTGCATCGGCGTGCCCTGCACGCGCTTCGTCACCTCCGCCGCCATGCGCGGGTCGACCTCGACGCAGATGCACCGCTTGGCCCGCTCCAGGATGCGCACCGTCAGGTTGCCCGTGCCGGGCCCAACCTCGAGCACCGTGTCGGTGGGCTTGAGGTAGGCCTTGTCGACGATGGCGTCCGACACGCCGGGGTTCTTGAGGATGTGCTGGCCGAAGTTGGTGTTGAACTTGAAGACGTTGTTTTTGGCCGAGGACTTGGCCCCGGGCTTGCTGCCGCCGCCGCCCGGCTGCCCGGGCCGGTCGTACGGCGTGCTCGGGGTGTTGCCGCCGCGCTTGGGCTGTTTTATCTTGGCCATGCCAATATCTGTGCTTGAGCCGTCCGGTCGAGGTGCGTATGAATGGATGTAATACGGGTTTGGGGGGAAAGAGGAATATTCTAACCAGGTATATATCGAAAGGTGGCGGGGTGAGTGGCATCAATGGGAAACTTTTTTGACTCGCAGGATTATCGATAAGCCTGGTGGGGTGGCGGTGCTTGTGGCTGGTGGCGCTCTCGGGCAAAATAATCCAGAAGGTATCTTGTTAGCGACATTCTTTCAAAATCCTGTCACCTAGTCATTCATTTTTAAGGCCGTTTTCTTCTTCACTATACGACGCCAAGAGAGGCGAACCTCGATCGAAGTGCTGTGAGTCTTTTCAAAGCGCGCAAAAACAGCTGTGCGACATAATGGCCAGTCAACGCGACTTCCTGAGCCAGCCGCCGCCTGAAAACTACGTGGCAGGTTTGGGCCGCGGTGCCGTCGGCTTCACAACTCGGTCAGATCTCGGTCCGGCGCGCGATGGTCCAAGCGACGAGCAGATCAAAGAGGCGCTGGCGAAGCGTGCCCAGCAGCTTGGGCTGGCAGCCGAGGGCGGCAAGAAGGGCAAGAAGGACGAGGAGGAGGAGGAGACTGGCAACAACGGCGGGAACGACGACGAGCGGTTTCAAGACCCCGACAACGAGGTTGGCCTGTTCGCGGGCGGCATCTACGACAAGGACGATGAGGAAGCCGACAAGATCTGGGAATGGGTCGACGAGCGCATGGACCGGCGCAAGCGCCAGCGCGAAGAGCGCGAGCAGGCAGAGCGAGACGAGTACGAGCGCAACAACCCCAAGATTCAACAGCAGTTCACCGATCTCAAGCGCGCTCTGGCGACAGTGTCCGACGATGAGTGGGCGAGCCTGCCAGAGGTGGGCGACTTGACGGGAAAAAACAGACGCAGCAAGCAGGCCCTGCGGCAACGGTTCTATGCCGTCCCCGACAGCGTACTGGCAGCCGCGCGCGATTCTACAGAGATGAGCACCATGGTCACAGATGATGGTGGTGCGTCTTCGAGATCGAGCACTGAGGGATCAGATGGCACCATGACCAATTTTGCCGACATTGGTGCTGCACGCGACAAGGTGCTCAAGTCGAGACTCGAACAAGCATCACGAACCGGCAACGGCGACGCGGCGAATGGCAGCTCTACAAGCATCGACCCACAGGGCTACATCACGAGCCTAAACAAGATGGCCATGCCGGAGTCTGCGACGCAGGTTGGCGACATTAACCGAGTACGAGAGCTGCTGCAGTCAGTTGTCAAGACTAACCCCAACAACGCGCTGGGCTGGATTGCCGCGGCGCGTTTGGAGGAGCTGGCGGGCAAGATCGGCGCCGCGCGCAAAACAATCGATCAGGGTTGTGAGCGGTGTCCCAAAAGCGAGGATGCGTGGCTGGAGAACATCCGCCTCAACCATGATAGCAACAATGCCAAGATTATTGCTCGTCGGGCTATCGAGGCCAACAACAGATCTGTCCGCCTGTGGGTGGAGGCGATGCGGCTGGAACACATACCCAACAACAAGAAGCGTGTCATACGGCAGGCTTTGGACCACATCCCCGAGTCCGAGGCGCTCTGGAAAGAAGCCGTGAGCCTGGAGGAAAATTCGGATGACGCGAGGCTCATGCTTGCCAAGGCGACCGAGCTGATCCCCCTGTCGGTAGACTTGTGGCTGGCGTTGGCACGCCTCGAGACGCCAGAGAATGCGCAAAAGGTTCTCAACAAGGCGCGCAAGGCGTGCCCGACATCACACGAGATCTGGATCGCGGCCGCGCGACTACAGGAGCAGCTGGGCCAGGCGACCAAGGTCAATGTCATCAAGAGAGGTGTTCAGGTGCTGGTGAAGGAGTCGGCGATGCCGAAGCGTGAGGAGTGGATCGCCGAGGCGGAGGCGTGCGAGGAGGACGGGGCGACGATGACGTGCGAGAACATCATCCGGGAGACGCTCGGTTGGGGCCTAGACGAGGACGACGACCGCAAGGACACGTGGGGGGAGGACGCACGGGCGAGCATCAACCGTGGCCGGTACGAGACGGCGCGGGCCATCTACGCTTACGCGCTGCGCGTCTTCGTCAACAGCAAGACGCTGTGGAACGCGGCGGCGGACCTGGAGCGCGGGCACGGGACGCGGGACTCGCTGTGGCAGGTGCTGGAGAAGGCGGTGGAGGCATGCCCGAAGAGCGAGGAGCTGTGGATGCTGCTGGCGCGGGAGAAGCGGCAGGCGGGCGCGGTGGACGCGGCGCGGCTGGTGCTGAAGCGGGCCTTCCAGCAGAACCCCAACAACGAGGACATCTGGCTGTCGGCGGTGCGGCTGGAGTCGGAGAGCGGCGCGGCGGCACAGGCGCGGCAGCTGCTGGCGGTGGCGCGGGAGCAGGCGCCGACGGACCGCGTGTGGACCAAGAGCGTCGTCTTCGAGCGGGTGCAGGGCGACGCCGAGGCCGCGCTGGACCTGGCGCTGCGGGCGCTGCAGCTCTTCCCCGCGGCGCCCAAGCTGTGGATGCTCAAGGGCCAGATCTACGACGAGGACCTGGGCCGCGCGGCGGCGGCCCGCGAGGCCTACGCGGCGGGCGTCAAGGCGGCGCCGCGCTCCGTGCCGCTGTGGCTGCTGTACGCGCGCCTCGAGGAGCGCTCGGGCCTGGTCGTCAAGGCGCGCTCCGTGCTCGACCGGGCGCGCCTCGCGGTGCCGCGCTCCCCGGAGCTGTGGTGCGAGTCGGTCCGGCTGGAGCGGCGGGCCGGCAACGCCGCGCAGGCCCGCTCGCTCATGGCCCGCGCGCTGCAGGAGGTGCCCCGCAGCGGCGCCCTTCACGTCGAGCAGATCTGGCACCTCGAGGCGCGGACACAGCGCAAGCCGCGCTCCCTCGACGCCATCAAGAAGGTCGACAACGACCCGGCCCTGTTCGTCGGCGTCGCGAGGATCTTCTGGGCCGAGCGCAAGCTGGACAAGGCCCAGAGCTGGTTCGAGCGCGCCCTCGCCCTCGACGCCTCCATCGGCGACACCTGGGCCTGGTACCACCGCTTCCTGCGCCAGCACGGCACGCCCGAGAAGCGCGCCGAGGTCGTGGCCAAGTGCGTCGCCTGCGAGCCGCGCTACGGCGAGACGTGGCCGGCCGTGGCCAAGAAGCCGGCGAATGCGCACAAGGGCGTCGAGGAAATTCTGCAGCTGGTGGCCGAGGAGCTGGAGCAATAGGGGTGGAAGAGGTGCGGGCGGGGATGAAGATTTATGTATTATATTGAGACGGCTTTTTTCTGGTTTGTCTAGCCTATGGAATTTTTCAGGCCCATCAATCCGGGCGTTCATCTAGCAAATTTATGTCGGGGTTCTTGTTTTAGGAAACACATTAAGATTGCAACACGGTTGCTTTGAAGAAGTGATTAGTTATTCATCTTTCTCGTCGACTTTGGTAAACTATGTCATGTGGAGAGTAAAACAGGCAAGGTACAATTGTACAAAAAGAGGAAAAACAATGCGCCAGAGGAACAAGCAAGCTTATTTGCTTCCACCGAACCAGCTCGAGATGCCGCTCTTAGCCCTGGCAGCACCATCCTCGACCGTCTTGTCAAACTTGTCGACGGCCTTGAGAGCCTCCGCCTTGGCGTCTTTGGCGTACGCCTCGGCGTTGCTACGGGCCTGGCTGGCCTGCTGGTCCGCTCGCTGCCACTAGAGAGGGGAGGTCAGTTGAGATCAAGGCGAGATGAGAGGTTCGAGAGCAGGCTTACAGCCTTGTCGAGCTTCGCACCAGCCTCGGCGCCGACGCCCTCGAGCTTTCTGGAGGCGTCGGGCGAGGATCCCGTGCCTGGGATGGCGGACTTGATGTTGGCGCTGGCCCTGTGAACGTCGCCTGCATCGTGAGTCAGCAATTAGGAAGCAGAATTGAGATAGATGTTGCATCGTAGCACTCCGTCTAGTTTCGACAAGCGACGCAGCGATGAAAGAATTGAGATGGGAAGAGGGAAAGGGAAGGCGTACTCTCAAACTTGTTCTCGGCCGCCTTGGCGTTGCCGCCCGCGCTGTAGAGGTAGTACCCGACACCACCTGCGGCGCCGAGGCCGAGGATCAGGGGCATGCGTGACTTGGACATGTTTACTTGGGTGGGTTGAAGTGCTGTAAGAAGAGTGTATGTAATGTGTGCGAAAACGTTGGCCGAGCCTGCGTCGTGAGTACTCGGGTGGTGGTGTGTGGGATGGATGCAGAGTTGCGTGAAGGGGGGGGGGGGGGGGGGAATGTAATTGGGGAGAAGAGAAGAGGAAGTCAGAGAGAGGGGGGCCTAGAATTTAATAGGCGCTGCCGGCCCCAAGGTTTTTTTTTCCAATAGGGAATTCCGGAAAACCGTTCCTGGGAAAGAGAAACAAGGTCAGGTCTGGCTCTCTAGCCTCGGACACTCTCTGGTTGGTGGTTGTAATGCAGGTGGCTTGAAACGGCTGGCGGCTGGTTAGGCGGCGGGATTGTGGAAGGTATCCGGTACCTACCAAGAACCGGGCAAATGGTGTAATGAGGTGTGATATTGGCGGTACATGTACATATGCGGCAACTGGCAGGTGTTTATTGGATTTGCTGGCCAGCTGCAGCACCATCTGGCTAGGTATGCACGGCAAATCTCTTCTTCTACATTGTCTGTACCTGATCTACCCGGGAAAAAAAAAAGAAATCGCCAAATGGAAGATCGCTTCTATCGCCTCTCTCCTATATCTCGCATGAATCTGCCCATGGAGCTCAGACGGAACGGGCTGGTGCTTAAGCAGCAACATCTCGTCGCGATGACGATGCAAAGCTATCATGACGTAATGCCTAGCGGGTCCGAGATCCTCTCCTCTGACCCGCTCATAATGTCTTGCGGGGGGGAAAAACGTTCTGGCCTCGTTCATTTTTTATGTGGGCACCTCCCCATCTATATATGCAGGTCATCACGATGTTTATCCTACAGCTCACAAAGCTCGATCACGCAAGACATTGAAACCAAGTCGACAATTTATTTACATCTATCTACATAAGCGCCAGCCGCACTCAGAAAACCATCACTCAGTGACGCACCCGGATTGGATGCGCCTCCGTGTTAAACACAAAGTCCATCTTCTCCCCCTTGCCCCGCACGTGCACGGGGCTCTCTTCCACAAACGTCAGGTACAGGTACTTGAGCGTCTCGGCCAGCCAGAAGCTCTCCATCTTGTCGTTGAAGCCGCCGCCGTTCTTCTGCATCACGTCGCTGATGTCCGCGTACGCGCTGCCCGCCTTGCACACCCGACGTATGTTCTGGAAACCCTCGTACGCCATGTCCTGGTACTTGCGGTCCCCCGTCGCCCGGTATGCGTAATATAGCGACTCCACCGTCTCCGGGTTCAGCGCCCAGCTCGGCGACGACGCCCAGAAGCCCGCCTTGCTGTAGAACTCGGTCTGGTTCGCCGGCGGCTCGGCGCCGTCCCCGTTCTCCTTCGAGTCGACCCACTGGAAGCCGTCGGGGCCGATGCCGCTGGGCGTCTTGTATGTCTGGTAGTACGACTCGGCCAGCTTCACGCCGAAATCGATATACTTTTGCTCGTTGAGAAGGATGCCGCCCAAGATGAAGTTGCCACCGGCAAATGAGGCCAGGTGCTCCGACTCGGCCTTTGTCTTTTGCCCGTCATACGACTTCAGAAAAGTGAGGTCCGATCGGGTCGAGGGCTGCGAGGCGAGGTGCTCCATGGTCGAGTCGGCCGCCTTGACCCATCGATCTTTGTGCTCCGTAAATGACTTGGGGTCGAACAGGTACATTTTGATGAGATACTCGTAGAAGCTGTCCATGTACGACGCCCAGTCGCCCTTGCTGTCGAGAAACTTGCCATCCTGGACGCCAACCCAGGTGCCGATCAGACCGGGCCATGCCTCTGCGGCGCCGGTCGGTCGCAGAAGGTAGTTCTCGGCCTTTTGCGACAGTTTTGCGTACTTGTCGTCGCCGGTCAGATCGCTTAAACGTGTCCACTCCAGAATCAGGGAGCCCGCCTCGGCGACGTTGTTGCGGTTTGCGCCGCTCTTTCTCTTGCTGGGGTTGAAAAAGACGGTGGGATCCGGAATGCCGCTCGGAGTGTCAAAGGCGACGGAGAGACCGTCAGCCAGGGTTCTCGCCTGGTCCAACAGCACCTTGGCGCTACCGTTCTGGACGAGATCGCTATACGGGCCGCTGAGTAGATCGTACGCTGTATACATGTAAGCTCCTCTGACAACTTGGGCAGAACGCGATTCTTCAAAGGGTACGCACAAGCGACCATGCCGCCAAGATATCGAATCGTGGTCTCAAACACGGAAATACGGTCGTTGGGCCTTCTTGTGGTGCTAAAGTCCACTTTTGAGATGATGTCCAAGATCTCGGCAACCGTGGCATTGTCGCGCATCACGATGGCAGTGCTAAGCGCATCGGCCGCGGTCAAGCCCCAGCCATCACTGTAATCACCATCAGTCCGATTATCACTTTTCCAGTATAGTCTGCAGGCGCGTACCGGCTGTCCTCCCAGTCTTGACGGATGGGGTGTAGTTCGTCGTGGCCCTTGGCATGGCGAGAGTATCCGGTCCAGGATTCCTGAAATACCTTCTTGACCTCTTCCGCCCGCGAGCCGGCGAGCTGCGCATCGGACTGCGACGGGGCCGCCAGCACACGGGACGCGAGACCCAAAAGAAGGGTGCTTGAGCAAGTGACCTTCATCGTGGAGGCGGCTGCAGAAGCATGAAAAAATTGTCCAAAAATACCAAGAGTCGCAAGTCGCGCTGCGACCAGCTGACGGCGGGAGCACCCCTTATAAATTCATCGTCCCTCTTCTCTCGGCCGCCCGTCGGCACCATGTTTCGTATCGGCAATGCAGAAAGTGGGCAATTCCATCATGCGTGATGATGACTGTGATTATTCCCTGAGGCACGGAGCTTGCCCGGGATGGTCTAGCTGGGGGAGCGTAGCGTCGGACGGATCTGCACGGCGGTATGCATATCTCCCTACCCAAGCCGTGTTTTCATTAGAGTCGATGGGGGGGGGCTTTTTTCTTTAATAGAAGGCGAACGCGATTCTGCACGGTCATGGCAGAGTTGTTGTTGTTCTCGGAAACCAGTCGGAGAAACAAAAGCGGTTTTGGTATGTCGTCTCGGCGACTATTCTTGCTGCCAAACACATGGCATTGATCTTGGGGGTCCATTGCTGAGACGATGCTTACTCTGGGGTCTCGGTCTCATCCTCCACTTGACCTGATCCACCTGACGAACCAGGCAGGTCGTATCAAAACGCCTCGAATTGATCCCGGCCTGATGTGTCTATATGTAGTCCATGGGAGTGAAACCTCCCCCCTGATCGGCCGGCGGTATTGGAACGGTCCGATTGGCCGCCGCGGTGATGCTCAACTATATACGAGCAGTTGACGTCTGTTGAACAGTATACTGATCCTTCTGTGTATCCGTCCCCGACATGGCGCTGCACTTCAGTATTCTTCCCTGTGAATATCGATGTGGCATTGTACATTTGCGTATTGGTGAGGGCAACCGGGTCAGCATTGCTGCATTCCTTTTATGCATGGTATCTATCAGTTACTCACTAGGGCTGCCATGCAAGGAGACTTTTCTGACCGCGCAATGTGGATGGCACGCCCGATATACCATGCCAAAGACAACGTTCTCGTGCAATCGAACTCTACTCCATAGGCTATGCGTATGGTCTGCTCTCTGGTGGAGTTGTGTACGTATTCCTACACAGGATCTTCCCGGCACTGAGGCTCGATGGCTTTGTGAATGACGCGCCCCCTTGCTCGAGAACTCCAACGATCGAACAGCGAAGATGTGGATTCTACCGTAGCCGAGCGGCTTGCAGTTAGTGGAACGAAAGTGACAGCTACGCAGATCGTCTCCGATGGCCGCAAAATATAAAGACACATCGCTTCACCATATGTATATAGTCCGGCATGATGGCAGCGGTATTAATATATTATAAGGTGTTTTCTGCTCCCGCCGGTCGGGCTAGGCTAAGCATAATACCGAACAAGCATAAAGTCGGTTACGGATAACCTTCATCCCTGAGCTAGAGGCGAAGCTTTGCCTACTACTCCGATGGCTGATACGGAGGGCAGTAAGTACAATGGATCGCTTCGAAAGACTCTGTAGGAGATTTTCGGTCATCCGGGTATCCTGTGCTTATTCCGAGCCTTGTCTAGCTCTCGAGCCGTCCATTATGTTTAGACACTGCTGGAACGAAGCGGATGGCCGGATAGATTTCGACGAAGAGTTGCCATCGTGGTAGTGCTTCGAGGCTGCTGCACCTTCGTGCCACTTGCTTCCCTTTAGGGCGGCTGTTTGCTCGCGGCAGGTCTTGCCGGGGCAGTCTCGAAGTCGTCATCTTCATCGTCGGTGTCCCCATGGAAATGGAACTGCTTGGTCGCATCCGAAGGGGCTGCTGACTTTAATGCCTCAGCGCCGGCCATGTCCGTCTGAGGCGCACGACCGGGTGCGCCAGGCTCAGCAAGAGCAGCTGCCGCCGCCGCCTCACCAGTGGGCAGTATGCGCTTCGACGCGTGCTTGGCCCGGAACGGCTCCTCGACGGCGGCGGTCCAGCGCTTCACCTTGACGCCACCCCAGCCGCTCAGCATGCCGAGCTGCTCGGTGTCGGCATTGATGGCGTTCTTGAGGCTGCCAAAGTTGGCCACCAGCGCGACGGCGTCGGACTTGTTCAGGCTGCGCGGGATCGTGACGAAGTCGACGAGGCGCTCCGCGTAGCTGGAGGACTGCTTGCCGCGGATAGCGTCGAAGCTGGCGTGCTCGTAGGCCTTGTAGAGTTCGAGGTAGCGTGCGGCCTCGGCGGCGGACCAGCAGGAGATGATGGTCACGTTGTTGACCATGGATGTTTTGGAGAGCTCACGGAGGGGATCTTCGTGGTTGGGAATGTCAATCATTGTCAGGACAATGCGTAGGTTGTATTTCCCTTGCAAGTTTCGTATGCGCGTGTAGACGTATTCCGGGTGCAGGCGATGATACTTTAAGCTGGCGGCACTCTGTCAGACGCATAATTTACACGAAGCGCGTCCCGGCACAGCGCAAGAAAAAAAAAAGCACACCTCAAGAATAGCGCGCATGTCGTTGCTCCGAGTACATAGTCTGCCGGTATATCACTGTACTCCCAGGGCATCGACTTTATGTGCGTCAGGACTGGGTTCCCTCGCTGGCGCGGCGAGACCAGCACGTTGGAGGCCCCCTGCCGCGGCGCCAGTGTTTGTGGTGTTGGCTGGACGACCTTGCCGCCTGAGGACGAGGTCGATGCTCCGGGCGGAGCTCTGTCGAGGCGCTGCGGCGTAGGCTGTTGCACCTTTGGCGGTCGTGATGGTTGTGGTTGCGTTTGCCGCTGGGCGGGAGGCGGTCGTGTAGCGGACGTGGGATCCGAGGCGGCCATGGCGGCCAAGAGGGCGTCATCGGCGCCGTACTCGTCGGCCATGACCGGGGACTGTGCCTTTGCTTGGACTGGCAGTGGATTGACGTGTTGCGTTGATGTCGACTGCTGAAGCAGATGAGATAGGACTGAGTGCCGTTGTACGTGACGTGGTTGACGATGACGCCCCCCCCC
>JAFEME010000645.1:0-14891 GCA_018831755.1 Niveomyces coronatus
GGTGTCCGCACCAATTTTTTTTTGCTAAACGAAGTCTCTTGTCGATGGAGAATCCTGACGGATGTTTCCGATTGGAGGGCCATGAGGGATGATTTGATGATTTGGTGATGGACGACCTGCTGATGCCGTGTGATGTGTATGTATGTGCCTTGTCGTGAGTCTCGCGGTGGCACAAATATCGTCTTGGGTGAGAGCGACAGTTGAAGCGCTGCCCAGTCTCACCGCCGGCAGTTGGCCCTTTCCATCACTTCGGTACCTCTAGTCTCGTACTGAATGTACATCTTTGTCCGCACTCGGGCACAATCATCAAACGGCACGCAGCCGATTCGTCCATGCAGAGGAACAAACGCATCGCCCTCCAAGGAACCCCTCGATCTATAAACCCGACATAAAAGCGTCAACGCAAATGCATCCCTCACCAACAGCACTACTAGACATCACGCAAGTGTCTCTTTTTCTAGACGTGCATTATCCGGCCAGTGTCATGCCTGCCAGCCGACACACTGACGCCACGCCGGCGCCGGCGGCACCAGCGAACAACCCCCTCGGAGAACCCCCACCCAGAGGGGCCTCGTGTATGCTCGTGGGGGAGCATCTTTGGGGGCCCTCCTCGTGTTAGACTGACTATACAAGGCGTGTACAACCACTGGATTATTCCTATCGAAAGTCTCACTTCAGCATCCCTCGATACTTGTATACTCCTTCGGCCTCGTTTACCATGGCTCTAACGAGACAACATCTGGCTCACGGCTGGTCTTTCCAGCAAAGTGGTTGGGCTTCAGACGATTGGCTACCCGTCTCCCAAGTGCCGTCTCAGGTCCACGTTGACTTGCTCGCCCATAAAAAGTAATGCTCAATCTAGTGCTAACAGCTGTCACAATATTCTGCATATCTAATTGCTACTCATAGGATCCCAGACCCGTTCGTCGATCTGAACGAGAGGGCTGTGCAGTGGATTGGTGAGAAAACATGGATCTATCGCCTCGAGTTCGTAGCTTCCTCCGAGGCAGCCGCAGGTCTCATCACATCAGACCTCGTATTTGAGGGCCTGGATACTTTTGCAACAGTCACACTAAACGGGCATCAGATCCTCACGTCTGAGAACATGTTCGTCTCCCATCGTGTCAACGTTTCTGAACACCTGAGGCTAGGAGAAAACAACCGCCTCGAAATTGTCTTTGACTCGGCGCTGCTCCAGGGCCGCCAACTCGTCAAGGACCACAGTCACGAGCATAATTTCCTCGTCCGGCAGACAGAGGCGGGGCGTGTTCCCGTCCGCAAGGCCCAGTACAACTGGGGCTGGGACTGGGGGCCAATCCTCATGACGGCCGGGCCATGGAAGCCTGTTTACTTGGAACAATATACCGCCAGTCTGGCATATCTCTGGGCAAAGTACACTGTCAGCCAGAATCTCAAGACGTGCACTGGCACAATCTTTGCCCGCGTGCGCGGTCATATTCCTCCAGAGACAAGGGTTGAGCTCCGTATAGAACTCCAGGATAAGCTTATTTTGCAGAGTCGAGTGCCAATCGAGGATGGAATGGCGACACTGCCTTTCTCCATCGAGAATCCGCAACTCTGGCACCCCCTCAACTATGGCCCGCAGACACGATATAAGCTCACAGCCCGCATTCTCGGGCCAGATGGCCTTGAGCTTGATACTTTAACGCGGCTTACGGGCTTTCGGCGCGCTTATCTCATCCAGGAACCAGATGCTTTTGGCAAATCCTTTTACTTCCAGGTCAATAATGTCGATGTATTCTGTGGCGGTTCCTGTTGGATCCCAGCTGACAGCTATCTCGCTCAAATCCCGGCGCAGCGCTATTACGACTGGGTCAAGCTCATGGCAGACGGCAACCAGGTCATGGTTCGTGTCTGGGGCGGCGGCGTATACGAGGACGATGCCCTTCTAGATGCCTGCGACGAGCTTGGTATTCTCGTGTGGCACGATTTTCAGTTCGCTTGCGCCAGCTACCCGGCGTATCCATCATACCTCGCCAACTTTGAGGTTGAGGCCAGACAGCAGATCCGGCGCATGCGCTGGAGACCAGCTGTTATTGCTTGGGCCGGAAATAACGAGGACTACCAAGTGCAAGAGCGTTACCAGCTCGACTACGACTTTGAGAACAAAGACGCGGAAAGCTGGCTCAGCTCAACATTTCCCGCAAGGTACATCTATGAGCACATATTACCTACTCTCGTTGAAGAAGAGGACCCGGGCAAGATTTATCACCCCAGCAGCCCTTGGGGTGACGGTAAAGCAACCGCTGATCCCACGGTGGGCGACATTCACCAGTGGAATTGTGAGTCCGATGCCTCGACCCCGAGAAATGGTACTTGCTAATCGATTGAAGTGTGGCATGGCGCTCTCAACAAATACCAAGAAGTCGAGCAGCTCTCCGGCCGCTTTGTCAGTGAATTTGGTATGGAGGCGTATCCGCACCTCGAGACCACGAAGCGCATGACCACCAAGCCGGGGCAGCTCTACCCCGGATCCATGGTGCTCGACTTCCACAACAAGGGCATCGGGCATGAGCGGCGCATGATGACGTATGTCGCGGAAAACTTTCGCGTCCGCAGCGCCGACCTCGCCTCGTACACGCACCTCACACAGACCGTCCAGGCCGAGGCGATGCGCTTCGCCTACAAGACTTGGCGCCGGCAATGGGGCTCAGCGGGGGCGAGGAGGTGCGGCGGCGCGCTCGTCTGGCAGCTCAACGACTGCTGGCCGACCATGTCGTGGGCCGTCGTCGACTACTACCTTGTCAAGAAGCCGGCGTGGTACGCGATCTCGCGGGCGCTGCGCCCCGTGGACGTCGGCGTCACTCGGACGTACCACGACTGGACGCAGACGGGGTACTACGTCGACGAGAACTCCAAGCTGTGCACGGGACAAGTCGACCAGACGCTGCCGGCGAGAGGGCCAGGCAACCACAACACGTTTAGCGTCTGGGCAGCGAGCCATCAGACGGAGCCAGTGGCGGCCGTCGCAACGATTCGCTTCATTTCGGTGCGGACCGGGAAAGACGTGCAGCCTGCCATCCAGAGGCGGGTCACGGTCGATCCAAACTGCACGACGGAGATAATAAAGGACGAGCCGCTCGCCGCATCAATTCGAGTATCCGAGGGCGAAGGCGGCGGCGGCGGCGACGATGACACGGTTCCATTCGATGTAGACGAATACGACCCGTACATAGTGCACGCCAGCCTCTGCCTTGAATCTGATGGCGGCAGCGAGGAGGAACCAAGAGTGGTCACGGACACGGCCTGGCCGGACCCGATCAAGTTTCTGGACATGGCCGACCGCGACGTGTCGTTCGAGGTGTCGGACGCGCGCGGCAGCATCGCTGTCTCGGCGCAGCGGCCGGTCAAGTCATTTGTCTTTGAGGAGGTGCAGGGTCTCTGGCTGAGCGACAACGGCTTCGACCTCGTACCCGGCGAGAAGCATACCGTGAAGGTGTCCGGGCCGCTGAAACCGAGCAGCTTGCGCTGGACGCACGTCGAGGCGCCCGGGGCATCGCTCGCTGTTTCATAGCGCTTGTTTCTTCAGCATCCTTGTGTCGACGTTCAGTCGGAAATTCCATAGCTGTAGCCTACACATGATGCTATGCACGTGATTTTTGGATGAGCGTGGTCCGGGCCTGCGATATGGTCACTCTCTTTTAGTTTTCCCTCTGGTTTTATTTTTTATTTTATTTTTGTCTGTTCATGCGTCTCCATGCATATTGGGTCAAGATGAAGGGTCTTGCTTTCTTTGTCTTGGAAAAGACCCTGGGTCTGCTGCCTGGAACGGGGCGAGTTGCCCATCGTGTTACCTCGACTTGGCGATACCTCAATCCGAGATTGCGGTACGTCACTGCTGCCCACTCCTCTCGCAAGAAAATGGGGTAGATTGCTGGCACCCTATACCGGGCCAGAATCCTTCGTGGTTTGTGTCGTGAGACCAGCAACGGCGAGAAGAGAGATTGCCTCCCGACTCAGCGGTGATTCACCTCCACCATCTCTCAGACTAATACTAGAAATGTGATGGCACTGACCGAGGCCATGACCCGTCCTTTGGTCACTTTTGAAACTGTGCGTATCGTGCGCGCGCCGACTCCCGGCCAACCTGTATCCAGATTTCGCGAAACAAGAAAAGTAAACTCAGACGGCGGACCGGCTCAATTCAACTTTAATTAAAGGGTCCATTCAAGCAAGGAATGTCGTCCTCCCCCGCTAAATAGACGTAAAGCTATGTATGATTTATTAAGCGCGGCTCTCCCCCCCTTTTTTAATTTGGTTAGAGATGTTGGTCTCAGCGCCGGGCAACTTTTAAATTTATTCGCCTAATGTGTAGTATATGGATGGCTCGTAACGAGTTTACTAGCTGGCGATCGAAAAGCGCCACGCTGGACATTGACCGCGTTATCTAAAGGCTCTAGTCCTTCTACGACGAACATTGATGAATATTATCGGAGAGTGAACCCGACTGTAGTATTTATTGCCTTTTGGGGGGGGAGGGCGCATGGACTAAATGCCACGCCAAAAGGAAGAGATGAGCGTGTCCGTCTGCAAGCAAGACTGAACAGCCAGCGGGTAATGCACAGTATTCACCTTCATTCCCTTGAGTCCCTGAGAATGTCGCATCGTGCAAACGCCGTGTCTGCGAATTCTATCAAGGTAGCGTCATCGTGCAGTGCGCAAAGGCATGGACAAGGAACGACTTCTTCCTTTACGTACAACCACAAACGAGGCCGGGTGCGTTCCGTGAGACGTCCTATTGAGAGTATAACGGATCATGCATGCAATCTGTGTTCGAGGCATGCCTTGCTCAACTCTGTCCCGTAGCTGATTGATAGATCGTGGTCAAAAGCAAACCGAGACTGACGATACACTCGACACACTGCACAACGTGTAAAAATTGATGAGTTGTGCTTCCAGGTTGATATGTATGGGCTGGCTGCAATTTGCATGTCGTGGTCGAACGTGCGAGCGGCTTCACTGTTGCGACCCGTCGTCGGGGCGGCGTCTCATGTAGCTAATGCTAACCATTTCTTTGTTATCCCGAAAAAGTCTGACGCAATCTTGATTGATTGATCCAAACACCGGCGTCGTGCATGCCTCCTGAGATTCTATAGCGGGTAGCGTGTTTGTCCCTGCGTCATTCCAGTCAGGGCTAGAGCTGAATCCAAAGTCTGACCATGTATGTACGTACTGCGGGCGGGAACAGCGCGCAATATCAAATGCAAGGGGAGAGGGCGATGATCAACTCGTCGTGTTTGAGCCGAACCGGACGAAGCCTCTTTAAAAGCGTTCGTCGCCACTCAGTATCAGCGTCTTTCTGAAACTGCGTTTTTTGTTCGTGTGCAGATCGCTATGTGTTGATTGGATCCTCGGACATGTGTCTGATAAAAGAAGAATTGTGACCCGCGTGCTGACCAGATCTGTCTGGACTGGCTCAGGCCGGGCGAAACGCAAGCAAACAGCATTCGCGGCTTCGCGCTGGATCTGTCTCATCCACAGTCCCACATTGGATTGTGGATTCAGGAAAGGGCTTGCGAAGCCGGTTCTTGCGTCGAACGGTGTCTGGTGTCTGTCTGTCGGACGATGCGTCTGACATTTGGGTTCGGTTGAGTGGACACAAAAGCTGTGGTATCCCGTCGGATCGGAATTGCGCAGGGGAATTTCGGGGTAACACGGCATCCCATGTTGCGGTAATGTTTTGATCCCAACATGGCTAACGACCGGGGTTGATGCCAAGACCGTGAGTCCCCTGAGATATACATATATCGTCGACGGCACATGAACCCCAGATCGTCTCCGCCATCTTGTCCGCCTGATGCAGCCATCTCTGCTCAACCTCCCTCACGACTATAACAACGCATAATTTTGTCCCTCTCCCTTGCGTTGCCTAAGCTGAGCTGCCTGAGCAGTCCAGTTCGCCCCTCCCCTCCCCTTGACTAGTGCGAGACCGCGTTGGCCTCCGGTAGTTGACCAAGGTCCAATCAGTCGTCAATGGCAGCCTATTTCATCGGCAAAAGCCCCGCCAGAACGTCAAGCTGCTGCTATTCCGCCCCCTTGCTAGGCATCGGGAGTGCGTAAAAAAAAAATCAGAGGCGAGGTTGTTCACGGTCGGAAGCGCTGATGGTGGTGCCGCGAAATGTTATGTGCTGGCTTGTGCCGTTTACCCTCATTCAAGCGCAGAAGACATGGCACTGGCTTCCTAAAATGAGCCTATAAATCGTTCCTGGTGATAGGAAATTATGACCATCTTTCGGTTGTGTCTTTCTGGGAATCTCGAATTGGATTCTAGTCGAATCTGCAGCTCCTCACTCTGGCGAGCAAACGGGGAGCAACTCTCTTGTTTAGTCCGGCGCCGCTTACCTGCCTGACCATGAGACACTGCTGTGAGTCCAGGAGAACGGTAATGGATGGTCGTACACGAACATCAACCTGTCGTTCCTGTCGAGTCCTTGACGGTAGCGATGTAGCGTGCAGCCGTGTTTTGGGCATGTCTTGCATATTGAGACCATTGCGCGATGGCGCCAGTCTACTAGTACTGTGGGTGTGAGGTACAGTACTGTAGATAGTAGAGCATACTAAGGGCCGCTATTAGTAGTAGCAGTAGATCTGTCCGCCGTCCGCTAGTTCGACGGACTGCTTCGACAGCCTGAAAATGGGGGTGCATGCACAGTACAGGCCCCCCAAGGTACTAGGTGCAGTTTGCTTGGCGGGCAGATCAGCACTGTGCAGTGCTGATATTTGCCAACACTGGTAGTACATTACACATGTACCTGGCTACTGTATTGTGCCTCGGAGCGCTGGCAGCCAACCCGTTTCAGGGCAGGCGCGGGAGCATTTGCCACTGGCGTACGACAATGCTGCGCACAATTATTTCTGCTCCTGGTTTTAAAGAGCGAAATTAGAATTGGATCAGCCGATATGTTGTGAAGATAATAGAAACTGAGGCAGTACGCTCAATACTGAGGGGGGAAAAAACGAAGCTTCGAATTTCTCGAGAGAATAAGTCCTTCTTGACGTTTCGTGGCTAAGAAGCATACACATGTAGAGGTAGCGTTCATAGGTCCATGCTTTGCACCGAGAATAAACGCGTATTGGCCAGCAGCTCCTCCAGAAGCTTCGCCTTGCCCACTCTCGTGCAAAAAACCTCGTATTCCTGGCCCCTCACAAGCCGGCACCAGTTCGTGCCAGCGGCCCAGAGAGCTTCCGAGACTCCAGTCCTGCCGTGGCTTGTCTTGTGGTGGTCTTGGCCTGTCTTTTCTGGTGGTTTTCGCACCTTGAGAACTTCATCAACACTGTACCACAAGATATACATATGCAGACCTCATGTTTCTGTAAATGTGCCACTGCTGTTTCTGGCTCAGCAACGCTCGAGCTGCCGTTGAGGTGGCGTCCTGCCACCGCTGTCTCATGGCCTGGGGCAGCCACCGTTGGCCTTTTCGCCGATTGACTTCTGCACTAGTAGGTGCCCTATGGTAGCACTGAAGGTAGAGGTAGACTCCTGTAAGATAGTGCTAGAGAGGGGGAAGATGTTAGAGTAGCCCGATCTATAGGGGCTTATGGGCGTTGTGACCCGCTAAAGCCTTTTTTTTTATAGTTAACCCGTGCTTCCCTTCGGCCACTGGAAGCCAGGGCCTGGTCGCTGGAAGCCTTGCACATTTGGAACCACTTCTTTTCCTTCTTGCTGTTCGTCGCCTCTCCTCCCCTTTGTCCTCTCCTCAAAACTCTCCACCAGCACTCTCGTCGGCCCTCTTTCGAGCTTCTTTTTCTTCCCTTCCCCCTTTCCCCCCCTTCTGTTTCTCATCACCTATTCTCGACACTTGGTTGTTTCGTTTCCTTGTCTGCTCTTCGCTTCCGTTTCTTTTTCTATCGCCTTTCTGCCCGTGCAACCATCGAAGCCCCGGGTTGCAGCAACGGTTTGTCAGCCAGACCTGACAGTCGTGTGCGTGCCCCTGGTTATCCTCGCCCTCTGCGTGTTACCCCCCGAGCCTGTCGTCGACCTTGGACCCTTCGTTTCCATCGCCGTTCATCTGTTCGATCTGCCCTTGTTTTGCTTGGCGTTGTCGACAAAAGTGTTTTCTATCCCCGAGTTGCTGCATAACTCGATTGTCTTTGCGTCCCTCCCGCGTTCATCCTCTGCGTGCGTACGTGCGTTGCATCGAAACGAACCTCTAGCGTTCCGACTTCTCCTGCTATAAATACGACACCAGACGGACGAGACACGTAGTATCTCGCTGATATCTCCTTGTTCCTCCTCCAAGTACCCAAATCCGACCTCATCTGCCCTCCTGCGTTTTTGCTGGGTCCCATTGACTTGGTGATCCGACCCTGTTGCCGCTGCCGCCGCGGATTCCCATACTCCTTTGACCAGTGCCAATCCGATCAGTAGGCCTCGTCACTTTTACCATCACGTCCTTTGTACCTGGTAACCATCAGCATCTGCTTTCCTGGTATCATCGAACACGCCTGTCCTCAGTTCCTAGTATTTCGACTCGTTGCCTCGCTGGTCGCCAATCAGCCTTGCAGTTGGTCTCGGATACGACAAGTGGTAAGAGTTTGCCCTAATTGCCAACACATTCCTGCGCAGCAATGCGATTGCCTTTTGTGCATGATTCACGGATTCCATTTCGTCCTACACGGCTTCATTGTAGCCGCTTAACAAGAAACAACTAACGTGTTTTATCGGCCAAGTTTTAGAAACATATTCCCTCGGCCGTGCCAATCGTCGTCTTGCGTGAGACTTCTCTTCAAATCACTGCATTTGTAGGGAACAACGACCTTCTGTCCTTTGAAAAGACAAATATGGCTGCTATCATACAAACCTATCCTCAGCAGACAACGACGGCCGCAATGATGCAGACACGCCCCGCATCTGCCACCACCATCATGCCAGGCAACCAAAGCCGTCAGGGTAACCAATATGGGCACGCTTCTCGGGTATCGTCCTACAACAGTGTAGGAGCTGGTTATCGTGGTAGCCCTGGACCTGTGCAGCCTCGCAGTTTCAACCAACTAAATCACAATATGCAATGGCAGCACTACGCAGCCTACCGTGCCAACACTTCTTCTGTCCAGCCTTCCGTACCATACGACGCGGCAGGCCAGTTTCGGGGTCACGGCAACGTCGCTTCAGGATATAGTGCCAATTTCGCGGCGAGCAGTCCTGGTACTCGTGACGACTCCGCACTCTCCCGAAATTTCACATCTCAATCGTCTCCTTACTATAGCGCGAACGCTACAGGCAAAGCAGTTCCGGACAGGTATCGCAGAGCTCATGCTCAAGCGGGACAGCATATTCGCTCTCAGAGCACCAATCTTCCGGGAAATAGCGGCATGTATCAGCTGCAAAATGGCTCCATGTCCGTACCCAACCTGTCGAATGGTCTCAACGGCACTACACTGTCGGCAGATGACATGCATATTCACAACCGATCGGCTCAAGATGAAGCAATGAGACACAGACGCCGCAGCATTCAGTCGCTCGAGGCCCTCGATTATTCGCATGCCCCTTTGACCGCTGCCTGGTCTACCTCCACCGGTCGTCCGCCGTCTGCTGGAAAACGTGGCGCTGAGCAGAATATCAACCAAGCCGCGCTCGCACCCGCGGCCGCCTCTCACTCGCGTAATGCAAGTTCTGAGAGTGTGTCATCCAACCGTAGTACTGGCTCGCGTCCCTCATCGGTAAGTCTATCACACGGGGATACATACATACCCTGTCGGCTGCCCCCTCCCCATACTTTTTTTATTAGCGCAGCCGCGCAAAATGACCAAGTACTAACAGGGATGTTATGCAGGCCAACCGCTCCACGCCGCCCCCCACCGGCACCCCCTCTTTCGTGGCAGATAATGTCGCCAAGACGGAATTGTCGAAGCAGCTGAATGTGCCAGCTCGCGGATCCTCAAACGACGCAGTCAAGCGTTCCCATAGCCCATCGCCCTTGTCAAAACCAGCCACCATGGCCAATGAGCCTATCTCTCGCCCAGCTACCGCCTCTGGAGCTGCCGGTCCTAAGCTCGACAGTCCAGCAGCCCAGCATCTCGCGGCTATTAACCAGAAAGGCACCAAGGCTAAGAGCAAGACGTCCAGACTTCGCCGAGCATTCTCATTCGGCAGCGCAGCCGAGTTGCGCAAGATTACTGAAGAAGATACCGGTAGCCCTTCCTCGCCCAGCAAGCTTCGTAAGGAGCCATCAACAGATGAGGCCTACGATGCAGAGCAGGCTCGCATTGCTGAGGCACAAGAGGCTGGTGGACTCGGAAACAGTATTTACGGCTCACGTTTCTTTGGTTCTACGGACAATCTCTCCATCTCCTCCACTGCTTCCTCGGCTTCTGTTATGATCCGCAAGATGGGTCGCGGTATGAAGAAAAGCACGAGATCCTTGGTTGGCTTGTTTCGCCCAAAGTCGGTGGTCGGCGTTGCCCCTCCAGAAGGTGCCATGCCCGAGGCGAGCCAAGCTACCGTATCCATGATTACCGTCGAGGCGGAGACGCAGCGTGTCAATGTCACCGCTGACCCCACTGCTACCAACGGCATCACTGGCTTCCCCCACCTGGAACGCAATTCGATGGATGCCGGTCGGGTCCCCGAAATAGCTGCTGAGCGTCTCGGAAGCGCTGGTAACGACCAGGCTGGGACACGACGGAGCATTGTCGGTGGTGACAAGGAGCGTGCCGAAGTTTTAGCCGCCGTGCGTAAGGGCATCCTCAAGCGTATGTTATCCCCACGCAAGATTTCGCCCGTCGCTTGCTGACCAGACGGTATAGGACCAGGCTCTTCCAGCCCGTCTACGAGGCCCAATGATTTGGCCTCGCCGGAGCTCGTCTTGCCCAATATTCCCGCCATCAGTGACTCACCCATTTCCAGCGCGCCAAGCACGCCAAACGAGGAAGCCCAGGGCCATAGGAGGACCGGGTCGATTGCTCTTGGCAGTGAAGATTACTTCATGAGTGCCTTGCGATTACGTTCGGGGAGCAAAAGTGCCCCGGGCACACCGTCTGCTGGCAAGCGAAACGCCACGTTTTCCCCTCGTATCATATTCCATGACACCTGGCCCCCGCAGGAGTATGATCGTCGCGGAGAGGTTGCCACCTGCAACCGCTTGACTCCAATGCTCGCACAACAGATCAAAGAAGAACTGAACAGCTTCAAAATGGTATGACGAATATGCATTTTACTTTTGCACCAAGTTGAAAATTAATCTGTTTACTGATAATACTCTCCCAACTTAGGAAATGGAGGTCCACGAAAACTCCAAAATCTATACTCATTTCTTTTAATGACCGACTTGACGACTGTCTGGCTGACTGGATGGTTCCGGTAGAGACATGGCAACGTTACAAAGTCACTGTATTCAATCATGTTCAACATTTTGTGGCGTTTAGGGTCTGCATACTCGGTGTCGGTGTTTTGCTCTTTCTACTCTCTCTCTCTCTCTCATCATTATCCTTTTCTTTTTCTCCATCGCTTTCTTTTTCTATTCATTCTGCGCCAGTATTTGTCAGAGAAACTTAGCGCAGCAATCATACGAGCCTGTAATCTGTTGTGTGGTAGTGGAAGGTTTGTGCCGTCATGAGAGGGAGGGACAGCTTGGCTGCTGATTGTCTAGATATGAAAGGGATGTGCGCTGCGAACGGGGTGGACGTTGTGAATTGGGGGAAAGGCAATAGAGTCTTTGTTTTTTGTGCCAAACGTGGTGAATGTGCGATATGACTAGAGCATGTGTGTGTCGCATTTTCTCATGTGTGCGTGTGTGTGTGTGTGTGTGTGTGTGTGTGTGTGTGTGTAGATATGTTGGTATAATATTTAGATATTTTCCGTCTATATACTTTGTGATGCATTGTTTTCAATAAGAAATGACTCAAATCATGTCTTTATGTACTGGCCATGCAAGTCTGAAATGCTCAAGAGAATCAATTCTGGGCGGTCATGGGTGTGTATCATGTGTCCTTGTCTTGCAAGCCTTGCTTGCCAGCAAGCTCCTTTTTACTGAGCTTGATGGAGCCCTTGGCGAGGGCCTCGCCGGGCAGCGGCCTGACGATGGGCTGGGCGACCCACCAAGGCCGTCTGCACTTCAGCAGCGCCTCCATCGAGCTCTCCCCTGCCGCGGCCGCATCCGCCGCAGAAGAAGCGGTGGCGGTGGTGGGACGCGGAGACTCGGCGAGCGCGGCGAGCTCCCGGTCGAAGCTGGCGCCGTCGGTGCGGGCGTACTCGAGGATACCCTCGGCGACGCGGCGCTCGACGGCCTCGAGGACGGCCTCGTAGCCGGCGATGGGGGAGGAGGAGGAGGAGGTGGTGGTGGTGGTCTTGCGGGCGCGGGCGAGCATGTCCCGGATGTCGGTGTGCTTGCTGACGAGGTGGCGCAGGAGGTGGAAGAGGTGAGGCTGTATGGCGGTGATGTTGGGGGAGGAAGAGTGGTCGGATTTCCTGGTGGGTTGTGGTGAGGTGGTATCTTGGGGGTCGAGCTTGCGGCGCTTCTTGGAGGGTTGCTCGTCGGCGTCGTCGGCGGCGGCGGGTGTGCCGGTGAGCCAGGCTGTGTCATCGCCGGGGATGAAGAGGGGGCGTCGTGAGGGGGGTTCCGCACCGAGGACGTGGGTGTGTATGATGTCGAGGTAGCGCCTCATGACGGCGTCGACGCGCCATCCACTCCTGCCGTCCTTGCCGTGCCAGTACTCCCTGTAGTGCTGTCGGTCGTCTGCAGATGACGGCGGCGGGGGCGGGGGCGGCCGCGCAAACACGGCGGGGTCGCTGAGGTTGCCCTCGGCGCTCATGACGCCGTCGAAGCCGGTGGCGTCGAGGCAGGCGCGCACGTCGCCGTGCTGGAGGACGTTGCCGTTGGCGAAGAGGACCGTCTCGGGGGGGAGGCTGTCGCGCAGGAAGCGCAGGGTGTCCCAGTCGGCGACGCCGGTGAGGTGGCCCTTTTGCTCCCTGCGGCGGCCGTGGACGGTGAGGATGGAGGCGCCGGCGGCGAGGACGTTCCTGGCGTAGGCGAGCGTCTTGTCGCGGGAGTCGAGGATGCGGATCTTGGCGGTGACGGGCACGGGGAGCCGCTCGTGCAGGCGGTTGACGAGGCGGAAGACGAGGTCCTGGTCCTCCTGGAGGAAGGCGCCGTAGCGGCCCTTGCGCGCGATGCCCTGCGGGCACCCCAGGTTGAGGTCGACGGCGTCGCAGTGGGGGGCGACCTGCTGGGCGGCGGCGAGGAGGGCGTCCGGGTCGTTGGCGCAGAACTGCACGAAGAGCGGGCGGTCGCCGGCCGGGTTGCCGTCGAGCCACGGCGCGGCGGCGTTGTCGTCGTCGTCGGGACGCGTGGCCTGGAAGTGCGCGCGGAGGTACTTGGGGTCCTGCGAGAAGAGGCGGGCGTGGAACATGGGCGTGTAGGCGAGCATCTTTGACTTTTCCTCGGCCGAGAGAAAGGAGCGGGAGAGCATGCGCCAGGCCCGTGAGGAGGTGAGCAGGGAGATGTGGAAGGGGAATGTGGGAAGGCTTACAAACTCGGATTGGTTGACCATGGGGGCGACAATGTACTGCGGACTGCCGATGCTCTCGTAGAATGCGCGGCCGTGGAGTTTCTTCCTGGGAGCGGGCGGCGGGGTGGTGTCGCGCGATGTCGCCGGCGCGGCTTCGGGGTGGTGCTGCGCCGGTGAGGCGGCCATGGCGGCGAGCTGTCGCGGAGAAGACGTCAAGGGGAGGACAGACAGCCGGTTGCGTAGACGGGCTACACGATGACAGAGCATCAATGCTCGAGAACTGCGAGGACCGATACCTTCGGAGGAGATGCCAAAATCAATTCGTGTCTTCCCACCGTGACACGGTAGGAAAAAAAAAAGTTGTGGAGAATTTTAATTTTTTTTGGCGGCTCATGCCGATGCACAAGCCACATGTCGTTCAGCCACGGGGTAGTTCAAGCCACAAGTCAAAGTTCTCGAATGGGGTTTATTATTACCAGGAGCGCATCACCCACCCACCCACCACTCTGCCGGTGCTGTGAGAGAATTATGACCAAGATTAGACGAGAGAGGTGATTAGTAGCCCCCCCCCCTCCCGGTGTAGGAGGATGTGCGTTTTTCGTGTTTTGTCAAGATTCCATGCTACGTAGAATGAAGATGTGCAGCGTGAAGATCTTGTAATCAGCATATTAAAACCACAGTCTTTTCTTTTTCTTATTTTTTTTCTTTCTAATCCTGTAGAGCGGTTGCCTGCGAGTGCTATCACAACCGTCACTTTGGAAAAAGTCAATGCTCGTATGGTACGTCTGGGGCGAGCACGTGTTGCTCCGAGATGTACCAATTTGGGTGTGCAGCAGTGTCAGTTGAGGGTTACGTGTACAGTGGACCGTCCCCCCCCCCCCCTCCTGCAAGAGAAAAGTCAAGATCATACGGGCAGGGCCCCCCTTGACGGTGGGGACGTGCCTTTTTCCCACGCAAGCTGCCAGAAGTGTGGGGTCCCCTGGGATGTTTGCAGTGTGCCTTGCGGTACGTACCCCGCCTTCTTTTTGGCTGGTTCTATTATGCCTTGCTTCAATCTGGGCCAATCCAGCTGTTCCTCTTCCATCTTCACGATTATGATCCACACACCACACACACACACACACGTACATCTATCGCCTGCGCTGCCAAGCTGCCAAGGCTCGAGGCAACAGGATCAACCTGCTCAGAATAAAACCTTTTTTTCTTCGCCGCTCTTTTCCCCCCATATTTATCTCCTTGTATATATATGGCTGCCAAGATACATCATGGGCCCACCTCCCCCCCCCCCAAAAAGTCCTCTCTTGGGCCCGCAGAGCTTAAAATCAACTAGCGTATCCCGTGCCCGGTCCTCGGTAGTCCTCCGGTTACGAAGAAAGAAAAGGTTCATCCCCCTTTGGAGTCACCGGCCAGCCTTGTTTTACCCC
>JAFEME010000646.1:0-14871 GCA_018831755.1 Niveomyces coronatus
AAAAAAAAAAAAAAAAAAAAAAAAAAAAAACGGCTTCCTTCCGTTTTGTTTTGAGCGAATGATGCGCCACGTCACCCGGCCGGACACCGCTACGGGCCAAGTCTTGCCATACAACGTAACAGCACCAGCAGCAGCGCGGTCCCCGTGACTTCTGGGCACCGTCTCCGTCGCCGCCGCCGCCATCTTGGCCCGCTCCGCCCCCAAAGTCTTCCATTCCCCCCTCTCCCCCCTCGCGTCAATCTCGACCGGCTTCCCGGGTTGGCGCGGCCGTTCTTTTTTCTTTTCTTTTTTTCTCATCGCAGAATTGAAGAGACTACCCGGCATGAAAATAATAATTCTCTCACCCTGTCTCTCTCATAGTGGGAAAAGGGGTGGGAGAGGAAGCGGTACGAGTCTTGGGGAGGGGGGAGGATTGTTTATTTATTTTTGCCGCGATCAAGGCAAGCGTGCCTCTTGTGTTTGGCGTTGTGGCTTGGGTAGTTTGTCCGAGATGAGTATGTGGAATCTGGACCGAGGCCATGGGGAAGAAGAAGAAAAGCAGTCATCTAGCGGGAGATCCGGTAGAGACGCACGGGATGGAGGGGAATGAGATTGGTAAGGAAGCACGCGACTTGTCCTCTTTCTCCCGGGGAGGTTCGAGGGGAGCGGTATCCCGCGAATCATGACAGAAGAGACAGGCCACAAACGTCGTCGCCCCCTATTTGCGACCCCTTTACTCTATATCAACATCAGTCGGTCGTTCCGAGACGGCCGTGAAACCGGCATTCCGAAGGCCCTGGATGCCCGCCCCCCTCTCTCGACGCGGGGCCAACCTTTCAAGGTCCAGACGGTGGCTGTCAAATCCTCCAGCCCTGTAGCAATATGTCTGTGAATCTTGACGTGACTGGCCCCCCTTTGGGATCAGATGTCCGCCATTAAAAGAAAAAAACCTGGCATGCGTAAAGGGGAGGGGGGGAATACGGGTTCGAAACTATAACACGCCCAGCAGGGTAATTCTTTTTGGGGTTTTTTTTTTTTTTTTTCTTTTCTTTCTTGCTTCCGAGATGAAGTGCCCTCGCAGTCTTGATTTCGGCACGCATAAACTACACAGACCCTTTTGCTGCGGTCTCGACAAGGACCCCGTAAGGCTTACCCAGAAAGAAAGTTCCCTTTTCAAAGGGACTGAATGACTGGGAAGAACTCAGAGAGAAAAAGCGTGTACTTCATTATGCAAAGAAAACTTGTCTGGGCCTACGTGCACCGGGGGCAATCCTTGGCAAGTGTCCGCCGGCGCCTGTTTTTAGGTGACGACTCCAGCGACGAGTTGGGGGGGCAATGGGGGAAACAGTCGGAAGGGGGGGGCGTGTTGCGTGCGTGCGTGGTGAATGAAGCTCGTGAATATCAGGATAACGGCCGCGCGCACGTAGCATTGATGACCCGAACCCAGCAGACAAATACAGGCAAAGTGATTTCTCGTCTTTCTCCCTCCCTAACTTCGCTCTCTTTCCGATTGATGAAAGGCTGATTTAGTGTTTTTTTTTTTCTTTTCTTTTCCCCTTTTGTCTTGTTTCGTCGATATCACAACCGGTTAACGGGCGTCTAACAAAGTTAACAGTGACATGCCGTGTGGATGGGGCGATGCCGGGAAGGGTCAAGAAAAGGGTCAGGACGAACAAAAGTCCCTACGCGATTTGACGAAGGCTTTGGGGGGTTTTTTTTTTTTTTTTAAATTTTAAATTCGAAAAACATTGTCAACGGTCTAGCTTGGGCTCTTTCACCTTGGAAGACCGTTTCTGCCGTCACTGATACAAATGCAACCGGTCGTTTCAGGCAGTACGGCCGTTCTAGAAACAATCCATGGCCACCGGTGGCTGCTCGGCCCAGTACATACATGTACAGTACATGGCCGGTTACTGCTGCTTGCGAAATGGCCACATGCATAAAAGGGGACTTGTATCCTTTGGGGTTTGGGAAACGCCTTTGAGTTGTTGACAGACAGCTGCATGAACCTCTTATGCGTCGCCTATATGTTACATAGTCCATCCACATCCTAGAAAAACGGCAAGGAATTATATTGAGAAAAGAAAGGGCAAAAAAAAAAAAAAAGCAATTGGCGCGCGGCATGAAACTCGACACGCCAAGGGTGGATGGGGCCAAGATCCCGTCACACATGTTTCCGAATGATGCCCTCCAGACCGTCTCGACGGTTGATCAAGTCATTCTCTACGATTCAACGGGCCTGCTCCGCCTCTTTCCCAAAGGGAGACCCGGGGGCGGGCTGTTGGTCAACCGACAGGGACCATGGACGTTACAAATCGAACCGAGTGAATATTCATTCTTTGCCGGGGTCTCCCCTCCCCTCTCCCCCTACTAGTCGCTTGTGTATTTCACGCCCGCCGACTTGGCCGAAATGCGTGGAAAAATTAAAATAAATAAATAAAAACAAAGAAATAAAAGCATGACCAGAAAAGAATAAAAACCACCCTTTTGCTGGCCAGGGCGTGTCGTTGTAAAAGCGAATTGCTCCCCCCCCCCCGCCCGCCATCCCACTCTCATGCACCGGCCACCCAGGACCATCAACCATGTTCACGGAACCATGTCGACAGACAAGCATACCAGGTTAACTCCCTTTTCCCCTAGTCATGGATTCACCTTCTCCTCTTTCCCCATGTCTTGCTTTGCCGAGCACCCAAAAAAACTCCAGCCGCTGCAAACTGCCGGGAATGAAATGCGAGAGATGGGACCAGAGCATCTTGGCAACCTCGCTTCTCCCTGCACAAAACGTTGCATCTATGTGATCTTGGAAAACATCAACCTAGTCTTTGGGGGCCAAGACATCCTGACCTCGCTCAAGCAGGCAGGGGAGGCATTGCCTGGCTGCAAGCCCGTCGTCGTCAACTTCCCCCCTTCTTGGCACAACATCATGTACATGTTACTCGTCTCCTTGTGCCTTTCACCTCTCATTGGTTACCTTACGGCAACAAGCTTCCAACGGTCATCCTTTCAAACAGCCCACGTGTCTCTCAGACCAACGAGCTGCTCACCGAGCTAGCATTGCAGTACATCTCTTGTGGCTTTTCTTTTTGCAGACGCGTCTTATTCAGTCATCACATCTAGATGTGTTTCCGGGGGTCCTTTCTGGACGTGTCAAGAAGCGTAGAATCCACTCGTCCGCAAGATCTCGTACAGTCCATCTGTGTGGCTTTCTCATCATGTCTTAAGGAGGCGCCTTGGCGAGGGCCACCGTGCAAATCATGCCACTGTACTGATGAAATTGCGCAAGACTGGCCTGTGCTGGGAAGCCAGCCAGCACGCGCGGGGACCGAATGCGGGCCTGGAAAGGACGCCCTCATCCACGCCCATGCCCATGCCCGCAGCCAAGCGACGGGCAGTCCCGCTCGCTGCACGACTGCGTCACGAGTTGGCCGCCTGTGTTTTGGACCAAGACTCTTGAATTGGCCAAGGGCTGCTGCACGCCAGCATTGCCAGTCCTGTAAGGACCAGGCCATGCGCTCCACACTTGACACGACCCCTGGCCTGCCTTTTCCTCCCACGGACGTTGAGCGAGGCCAGACCTTTACTTGGCTGGCTCCATAACCCCGACTCACCGAGAGCTGTTGCCGCTCATTGTGCCGCTCAACAATCAGGAGGCACTCTCCACGAACAGTTTGATTTCTGCGCATAGGGGTTGCGGAATACGGGCAACGTTGGCTTCGAGCAAGGTCTTCGGGCAATCAAACAACATAGAGACGATGCCGTGGTGTCGTGCAAAGTTCGTTGCTTCTCCTGCCGTGACAACCAACCGTGGCTGTGGTACTATGCCGACTTGCGAGTTTTCGACTCAAGTCTGCGGCCATCGCCCGCAAGTCGCTGCTGCGTTCGCAGCGAGTTGCAACGCTGTCAGGATACGTTACAAGGAATTCAACGATTCCTTTGGCCGGTACTTGTACTGAATAGGGCTACACTTTAGATGATCAAGACGCTGCGACTCTTCCACCCTGTCAATATAGCTAGCGTTCCTCATGGCTGTTGAGTCGTGGCCTTGACGGCAGGAGTAGAATTGCTACGCCTCGCCGAGTCGCGTGCCGCCAGATTCTTTCGGTGGCGTGCATTTCCCCGCGCGAGACGATTCAAAGATCGCCAAGTTGGTGTGCGGCGCAACACCCGTTCTGGACGAGTTTCACAAAGTCCATGTAGATCAATTTCCCAAAGAAGAATGTCGCGAGGGCCCTCTCGGCCCCTTGCTCGCTTCGATGGCAACGTCGGGCACAAAAGTTTGACCGAGGGCTTGTTATTCTTTCAGCTATCATTGTCAACGGTCTCGGCGTCCTGGAAGTCTTTTTCGCGTGAATGAAACGGTTGAGGCTGGCCCATGAGCTTGTCTATCCAATGACAAACAAACCCCCATCTCTAGACGTAGCATCAATGTTTCAGGAGCATGTGCCGTCAAGGATCAAAAGGTAGAATCAGGGACAGGGAAAAGCCAACGAGTCACAGAAACCAAGAAAGACCCTGGGCAGCTCGGCGAATGCCAGAATATCGATCGGTGCGGTCATCATGAGATGAAGAGACCGTTTTGTTAGGCAACACGGGCTAGCTACAGAATCCTTTCATCTGGACGTTGGCCCGCGCCTTTAAAGGTGGCAAATGAAGTTGTACTTTCGGCCCAAGTCCTGGGCTTGTTGGCAGGGCTGTCTGTCACTGACCATGATCCTGCGCTGGCCATCGCGACAGGGATTCGCATTGACGATGGCATCGTTTAGATCATTTCAGGCAACGGGGCCTAGAGCACGAAGGCTAAAGAGGCAACATGAACCGAGCCATTGTTTGATCTGGTCAAAGTATCACCGAGAATCGAGCCCTGAGGAAACGCTGTGGCGGGACAAGTTTGGCCATGCGCCCTCCCACCCCTCCCCCTCCCCCATCTGAAACGAGATGCACGACTTGAGATGACATCTCGACTACATTTGGGAGCTCTGTGGCTACTCCCTCGCAGTTGGTGCCTCGCGTTGTATTTGTTTTCGTCCGCACTTGGTCGACGACGTAGCCGGCGGCGGATGGAGCGGGGGCAGCCGCCGCTGCACTTGTTCAAGGGGGGTGTCCGCTGAAGCAGCGCTGCAACATCAGAGAAGTAGTAAACTGAGGAAAGTGGGAAAGTGGAAGAAATGTAGAAATAGGGCGTTCGTAGGTTCGCTCGCAATAATGGGCGACGACGATGACGGGTTGGATTGAGTCTTGTTTGCAGCATCATAGATGACGCCAGCTGGCAAGGTGAGGCTGACCGTGCTACAGTACTACTATAGTACTACCTAATGTTTAGGTACTATCTAGTACTGCACATGGCTTAATCAATACAGTGCGGTTCAGTGCTTCAGGTAGGCTGGCATCAAGACTGCCGGCCCTGCTAGGCACCTATTAGTGGTTAGTACTAGTAGGCAGTGTTGAAGCCTGACAGCATCTCGATCGCGCGAGACGCCTGTTGGTTGTCTAGATCTTGAGCCTCCATGCCCGATGCGAAAAAATCGACCAGCGCTATAGATCATGAATGAGCAAAACGAAAGCCAAATCGACGACATCATCGGCTTTTCAAAATGTGTGAGGGTAAAAAGAAGGCTTTCAATCTGCCGTTGTGCAAGCCCAACCATCCAAAGAGCCTTGCTTCCAATAGCATGCATGCACAACCGAAGCCTCTAAATTCGCAGTGAGAGAGAAGGCTTTACCCTCCGCGATCCCGCATGAGAATACCAGCAAGACAATTATTAGTATCAGCAGTCCACGCGAACAAGAGAAAAAAAAAAGAAAGAAGCTCCCCCTTTGCGAAGAAGCGCCGCGCCCATCGCAGCCGGCCGCGATGCCTCCCGTCACCGTCATGCACAGGGTCGTGCTCGCCCTCACAAACTTCAAATCCCCGATCCTCCGCACCGTCGTGCCCTGCGGCATCGCCGCCGTGGCCCTGCAGGCCCTCGCCGGCGCCCCCTCCGTCGCCGCCCGCTCCGAGCTCTTCTTCGACGTCTCGGGCTCCCTCACCTACCTCGCCGTCGGCGCCCTCAGCCTCTACCTGCCCTCGCTGCGGGCCCGCGCGCTCGCCGCGCTCGCCGGCGCGAGGCCGCTCCCATCGATCCCCAGCGTCATGCAGCTCGTCGCCTCGGGCTTCTCAGAGGCCGGCGCCGCGGGGGCCGGCGCGGGGGCCCGGAACTGGCGGCAGCTGGTGCTCGTTGGCCTGAGCATGGTCTGGGCCGTGCGATGTAAGTCCCACCTCCGAGCACGGAGACGAGAGAGCTTGAGGAGATTAAGAATCTACCTCCTTCTTCATATAGATTCTCCCCAGGCAGCGTCACGGCATCTAGCTAATCAGACACAGTGGGCTCGTACCTCTTCTCCCGCATCCTCAGCCACGGGCACGACTCCCGCTTCGACGGCATCCGCGACAAGCCCGTCCGCTTCGGCTCCGTGTTTCTCATCCAGGCCGTCTGGGTCACCATCCCCATGATCCCCATATTCGCCCTCGCCGCCGTGCCCGCTGCCGCCCTGGCCCGCGCCGGACCTGCCGTCGCCGCCACCGACGTGCTCGGCCTCTCGCTCTGGGGTCTCGGCTTCTTCTTCGAGGCGGTCGCCGACTACCAGAAGAGCCAGTGGTCGAAGCGTAAGAAGCTCAAGCTGCACGACGAGGACTTTATGACGAGCGGTCTCTTCAGCGTCAGGTATGCGCACCGGCATTCTTGTGGATTTGCAAAATCGAATCTACAGACTCCCCCCCTACTGAGCAGATTGCATAGCGATGCTGACACTGCACAGTCGCTTCCCAAACTACTTTGGCGAGATTTCAATGTGGACGGGCATCGCCATCACCGCCGCCGGCGCCCTGGCCTCCAGGCCGGCGCAGACCGCTCTGGGTTTCAAGTCACCCCTCGGCATCCTGGCTTCCACGGGGGTTTGCGCCCTCGGCCCGCTCTTCAGCTGGTTCGTCGTGACGCGCGTGTCGGGCGTGCCCATGAGCGAGAAAAAGTACGACGAGCGCTACGGGAAGCGTGCTGACTACCGTGCCTGGCGCGACTCGACCCCGCGGCTGATCCCCAAGCTGTGGTGAGCTCTGGATGGCTGAGTTTGGGTATACTGCGAAGAGAGCGGAGATACAGCTGTGAGGTGAGGTGCTTCAAATCATGACAACCCATGTCGTACCATGGGAGATTCACGATGAACTACACTTGTAACTTGGCACGCTCATCACAGTATATTGTGCTTTCCCGTGCGTGCGGGATTGGTCTATTCAAGACTTGTAGTATTTGTAGCATATAGAACGCAAATGACTCCATTATTACACCAGGCCCGATAATTCAATATGGTAATCATTTGTGGAAAGTCTTGACTTTTTCAACCTCGTCATAGCTGCCCATGAATATGCCGGCGCGGTCGTGGATGTGTTCGGGAACGACTTCGAGCATGCGGCGCATCTTGCTGTCGAGGGCTTGGCCACCGGCTGTATATTGTGTCAGCTTGCTTTTTGTGTACATGTACAGGTTTGCTTTTCTTCTTCTTCTTCTTCTTCTGTAATACATCCAGCCTCGACTCACCATTTTCAAAAACCATGGCCATGGGCGCGCACTCGTATAGGATGCGCAGCTTGCCCTTGGGACTCTTCTTGTCGGCCGGGTAGGCAAAGATGCCGCCGTAGAGCAGGGTGCGGTAGGCGTCGGCGACCATGGAGCCGATGTAGCGGGCGCTGTAGGGCTTGCCGTCGGTCTCCTGTGCGACCTTGAGGGAGTTGAAGTAGGCGGCGGTGGGCTCCTCCCAGTAGAGCGAGTTACCCTCGTTGACGGAGTAGATGGCGCGGCGGCGGGGCATCTGCATGTGGGGGTGGGTGAGGATGAACTCGCCGATACCGTTGTCGAGGGTAAAGCCATTGACGGTGGAGCCCTTCATGGTAAGGACGAGCTGGGAGGAGGCGCCGTACATGGTGAAGCCGGCGGCGACGAGCTCAGTGCCGGGCTTGAGGATGTCGGCCTTGGACGGGGCCGAGGTGGAGCCCTCGGGGAGCTTGTGGACGGCGAAGATGGTGCCGACGGAGACGCCGGCATCTAGGTTGGAGGAGCCGTCGATGGGATCGCAGGCGACGGCATAGCGGGCGCCGGCGGCGTTGCCAAAGTAGATGATGTCCTCCTCCTCCTCGGAGACGAGCAGGGCGCACTTGTTGGAGGAGCGCATGGCCTCGATGAAGAGGTCATTGGAGATGACGTCGAGCTTCTTCTGCTCGTCGCCGGTGATGTTGGAGGAGCCGGCGAGGCCGGTGAGGTTGACGAGAGTGGCGCGGCGGATGTAGTAGGCGATGGACTTGAAGGAGAATTGGAGGGCGTGGCATAGGAGGCTGCGGAAAGAGGGCGGGGGTTTCTTTGGTCAACATGGAAGTGTTCAAGGCTGAGAGAAGGGGCGGGAGGTTGTATTTACGTAAAGTCACCGCTGGCTTCGGGATGCTTGGCCTGCTCTTCGTTGAGGAACCGGGTCAAGGTGACGATGTTTGTGTTTATCTTTTCCGTGTCGTTTTGCGACATGATGGGCGGTTGATGTTGATTTGCGAAGGCGGTTGAAGATTAAGGAAGAAAGAGAGAGGGAGAGGGAGTAAGGGATGGTGAGGAGAGATTAGAAGAGAAAGGATGAATAGTATGGAGAATGGAGATTAGGTGTTTTGGAAGGAGGATTTTTCTTGTCTGCGCGTTTGCTGGCAGGCGTACGTCTATCGTGTGTTCTCGGGATAGCAACCCCGAGAAGTACCTGGGCGGGCCGGAGGGGGATGGCGGGGGAGGGGCTCGGGAGTTTTAGCGACTCGTGTAGTGAGCTGGTCCAGCTACAACGGACGGTGCTGGACTATACTATTTAGAAAGTGACTTGAGTTGAATTTGGACGTGGGAAAGCCAAATTAAAGGTGTGATGTAGTATTGGATACGTTGTCGAGCAGCTTCGACAGGCACATGCCATCCGAGCATCGTCGAGGTGCTGCGTTGCGGCAGGTCGGCTTTTATCGATTACCACATGATGACCCTCGATTTTAAGCCCGCGGCTGGTGGACAGTGGTGTCCCACTGTCGGTCGCTGTGCTTGTAGTAGGCACTTGCGGTCTTTCTGCTGGCGGCTATCCGAGGCTTTGCCATGGCACGACAGGCCGCTATTGTACAGTGGATGTACAGTATCTAGGTAGGCCCCTCCGTTGCGCAGACGTCGCCGGTGTACAAGGGAATTCCCGGGACAGCCGGACAGGTCACGCGAGACGCATCGACTATGATTTGAAGCTCTTTAATAAGGCTAATAATAATAGAGGACATGTCTAGCAGGATCTGTCATCAAGACGCAAGCTCTTAAAATATCGCAGCTTGCGACTCTGGCTTTTTTCTTCTATTCGCATAGCCGGTCCACGGTTTCCGAGTAAACTCACGTGCAATTCGCCGGGGTGCAACCCAGCAACATCACTAGGCACTAACAAGTCCCCGGGTCCGTGGGCGTTTAACCGATGTACATACATATTAAAGCCTAGCAGCTCTGTCGGCTGCGCGAATAGGAAAAAGGGCTATTTGTATGCTCCCCCGTGATTTTTCAAAATTAAGCACTTTTTTTTTTCTGTGTGCATCGGGGAATTTGCCTACTTCTTCTCCGGACCCTTTTTTTTTTTTTTTTTTGCTGGGTTTTTACCTTTTGCTGGGTGCGCAGGGCGGACTTTGCGGTAAGATACGCGTTGCGACCCCAGGTGCCACATCCGGCTATAGCAGCCAGAAAATAGAGAGACTCTGCCGCGGGAAAAAACACAGCGATTAGAAAACATATTCAGAAAAAAAATATATAGAGAAATCCATCAGAAAAACAAAAAGAAAACAGAAAAATTAACAATAAAAAAAAAGCCATTCGTTTTTATAGTCCAGAACTTCTACACAATTACCATTAGCCCGTCTTAGTCAACCATCTCCAGTGGCTTACTTACTCTTCATGTCGTGAATGACCTCCGAAGCCAAGAACGTCTTTCTACCGTGGGCCCTCCCTCGAAGAAGAGAAAAAGTGGGACGGCTTCGACCTCGGCATGTGGCCCTTGGCCTTTTCTGCCCTTTTGACGCACCTTGTTCGGTCCCTACCTGGTACCCGTCCTTTCTCATTGCTTTGTCGTGTTTGCCCGCCCTCATCACGCATCATTCTCCGGCCCCGGCGCCTCTATTTTGCCCTTTTTCGTATCATCTTATTCTGTCTTCTTTGCTGACCTCATCTCGGTCCTCTCAAGTCCAACATACCTTTCTCCCTCCTCCTTCCCTTCCCCCCCATCATAACCATCTTCACCTCCACCTGTGTCCTCGGTAACAACCCCCCCCCCCCAAATCCGGCACACTCCTCTCACCAGGCAAAACTAACATAGTCCCTCTTATCTAGCATCTCTCTCATACAAGTCGCAGCCCGGAGCATCAAAAAGTCCCAATCCGACACAGACACAACATGGTCGCCGACGCCCTCGTCTACCACCCCTCGGTGGCTCACTACCTCCGCTTCGTCGCCACCACCGTCGGCCGCGACAAGGTCCTCCGCGTGCTCCAGTACTTCGCCCGCTTCTACTCCTGGTACCTCTTCCGCACCAACGGCACCCCCGCCCAGATCGCCCCCTGGGACGCCGTCAAGAAGCAGTTCGCCGTCGCCCGCAAGCTCCTCCGCGTCGGCAAGAACGTCGAGCACCTCAAGGCCGCCGCCGCCGCCGCCGACGGCAAGTCCCCCGACACCTTCCTCCGCTACGCCACCGTCGGCCGCCAGCTCGGCTACGCCACCTACCTCACCTTTGACGCCCTCGCCCTGCCCGACGTCCTCGGAATCCGCAAGGACTACCCCCGCGCCAAGACGCTCGCCTCCAGCGCCTCCCGCGCCTGGGCCGTCGGCCTGATCTTCAGCGTCGTCGCCCAGACCTACACCCTCTATAGGCTGCGTCAGCGCGAGGCCGCCATTGACCGAAAGGACGGCGAGGGTGTCGTCGAGAGCAAGCGCATTAAGATGTATGCCTCCCCCCCTCCCCTCTCTTAACCCCTTTGCCTCTATGGCGCAATGTCTTCGTCATTGTTTTTCCCACCTCGTCAGGCTTTGCATCTACTAACGAGAGAAACAGTGAAAGAGCTGCCAGCCATCTTCAGCTCGTTTCCGATCTTTGCGATCTCACCATTCCCGCCTCCGCCCTCGGCTGGGTCGGCTTCGACGACGGCTTCGTCGGCCTTGCTGGTACTACCTCCAGTCTGATTGGCATTTATAGCCAGTGGAACAAGACTGCCTAGTTCTCTGCGAGATAACGCGAGGTGGCCCTCAATTGCTGTCCCTCTGCCATCCCGACCGACGACTTTACTCACAACCCTCTACCATACAAATTTATCGCACATGTCAATCTCGTGTATCTGTCTGTACTTTATCTGTACGTCTCACTCGTCTTTTTTGTGGTCTCACTCCCACCGGAATGCCCAGAATGACGCTAACCAAAAATCTGACGACTACAGGATGCGTCAAACGTCTCTCACGTCATCTGATCTGTCAAGTGTTTGATACGTCTTTTTTATTGCGCCTTGCACTTCTCCTTCACTTCAAAACACAAGTTCAATTTAGCCGAATTCATAGATACAATTCAAACACAAGATAAACTGGAATACATTTCCCTATAAGCCTTCGCTTGTGTGGGGATTGCAGACCATTTTTCATAAGAGAGGTGTTGCGAAGCACTAATAAACAAAAACAACTGGGCGTAGCATACACTCATTTTCAATCTGCCCATACGCACTGTCAGAGAAAAAGTCGACACGACTCACTCGAATCTGTGGCAACTACCCTGTTCATCGAACATATTCATCGGTACGCACTTGTGACGCTCGGCCACGTCATGTCATTCCTCATGAGGCGCAACCATGCAAAGCTGCCTTTCCAGTCATCTATTGTGCGCATTTTGTTAGTGCATGTCTACTACGACACCCTGCACCATTGCTAAGCCATGACGTGGCGGGGAAAAACCTAGAAACCAAACCTACTAGTATCGTCCACCACGATCGTAGTTGCGCCCATAACCCCCTTCTCTGGAGTACGAGCGCGGCCCATCGCGGGGTGGAAAGTCCCTGGGAGGGGGCGGACGGTCATAAGAGCGGCCGCCATAAGGACCAGAAGGTGGTGGTGGATAGTCACGGCGGTACGGCTCGTCGTAGTGTCCGCGGGGCCCAGAAGGTGGCGCGTAGTCGTCCATGGGTCGGCGAGGTGGCGAGTGATACCTTGCTCTATCGTCATAGTAGTCGCGGCGTGGGCTGCGGTCTCGGTACCCGTATGGAGGCTCCTCCCGGCGAGGGCTGTAGCGGGCAGGCGGTCCGCGGGAGTCAAAGTCGTCGAATTGCTGATAAGGACGACGACCAGGAGAGCGGGAACGGCCGCGGTTGCGAGTGGGCACCTCGCTCTGGGTCTAAAGGATCCGGTTAGCATAAAATTTTTACGACCCGAGCGGAGTGAAGCCTTACGTCAAGGATGCATTGCACAATCTTGCCCTTGAACTCGCCACCGTCGAGTTTGTCCACAGCAGCACGCAAATCAGCCGCGTTTTCATATTCAACAAAGCTTCATTCAGAATCAGCACCCTCATAACGTTACGGAATTCATCGATGTAATCATACCCTCGACCAGAGTCACGAGTCGTCTCCGAGTACACGACGTCGAGCCCGTCTACACGAGCAAAGTCCTTGAGGTCCTAATTTCCGTATTCACGTAAGTCGCTGGCCGAGAGATGGAGCAGCAGATCTGAAGGAAACAAATCCACGAAGGGCCAGAAGCGGGAAGGAAAAAGGCGAAGTGTAAAACGACATGGCTGTGAAGGACCGACCAGGACAGCAGTGGCTGCAGGTTGACCAGCATCAGGCTCCACCGGAGAGTCATTTACGCTGCCTGGTACGTGACAGCATCCGGGGCTTCCAATATTCAGACACCGAGTCCTCTCAGTGCAGGATGAGGCAGTCCAGCACCTCCAAGAGATCCGAGAACACACGCGGGGCAAATGAGAGAGGTGAGTAGACAGACCTGCCAGCTTGTTTCGTTGGGAAGTCCGGTAATCGTCATGCGATGAACGGTTCGCCGGGGCCGGGGAGGGGCTCGTTCGTGGTGACCGCCACCATAGCCGTTGGGTTCACGAGGACGAGGACCACGGGCAAACTGGACAGTAAGTCGAGTTCCTCTGAAGTCGGATCCGTCTGAGTAGATATTAGTCGAGTAGTCTGGGAGGGGCGAAGCAGGCGCAAAGAATTCTCCACATACGGAAAGCTGTTGTTGCCGGGCGAGGAAAGAAAAGCCGATGTTAGCTGAGGCGCATGATGTTGTTCTGTCAAGATGAGATCCGGTTGGGGGTCCTTTTTTGTGCTGCTTTTCTTCTTCTTCCCGTTTTCCATTTTGAAGCTGGACATCTGAGTAAGGCGCCACTAACCAGGAACGACGTCACGGGCATCCATAGGATCCTTGTATTCGATGAAGCCGAAGCCATTCATGAGCTTGACCTCGGTGATTTCGCCGGTGCCATGGGTGGCAAAGTGCGTCTCGATTTCGGCCTTGGTAGCTGTGGTGCACGCGCGCGTGTCAGTAGATTGGAAGATCCAGGCAGATGCGAGTTGCAGAAGAGAAGAAACCGGCGGTGAAGACGGTTGATGGAAGGGGAGGAGAGGGGGAGATGGACCATTTGGAGGAAGGTTTCCCAGGTAGAGTCGAGTATTGGAAACTTCAGACATTGCGAGTCGGCTGATGGTGAGCCTTTTGACAGTTGGACGATGTTGGCGGCTAGTGGCGGATTATCTGGATTGGAGAAGGAGAACTAAAAAGCCTGCATCCAACTAGGTCGCGAGCAGCAGGGGGGGGGGGGGGGAAGAGAGGAGGATGAAGAGAGAAAGGGTTGGTGATGGATGAAAGATCGGCAGAGGGTGAAGATTGGGAGAAGAAAAGAAGTGTAGGATGAACGGGGGGATGTTTAAAAAAAAAAAAAGGAACGAGAGAAAGAGAGAGAGAGAGAGAGAGAGAGAGAGAGAGAGACAACGTTGCAGAGAGAGGTTGTATGGTGGTGGTGAAGAAGGGCTTCTAGTGCGAGGTATGGGAACAACGTGGGTTTGTAGGGGTTTTTTTTTCTACGCGAAATCTGAGACCCACGATGTAATCTAAAAAGAGAGTAGAGAGAGAGGGGAAAAGAAAGAAAAGTAGTTTTTATTTTTGGCCTCGATGAAAATAACCCACGTTTCTTTTTTTATAAATGCGCGACAAGGCGCGAGTGAAGGGAGACAGACATTCAAGCCACGGGGGGGGGTCCCTGAATGGGGCAGCCATCTCCGTGCACCACTCGCCGCGGAGGTATGTATAAGGCTACCGGTAAAAAATAATCATGAGGCCCTCACACTCTCTTGGCGTAAATAAATTACCATCCATCTATAAACGGTAGGTCGATAACACCGAAAAAAAAAAAGGGTGGCGAAAAAGAAGGCCGCGTAGAGTTGCACGGCGAATGGATTTTTTCCAGGCTAAAAAAAAAAAAAAAAAAAAAAACGCCTCTTCAACCGTTCATTCTTTTTTTTTTTTAGTTTCTTATCCCCTGGTTGGAAATAGATTAGCTTATTAGAAGCTTTTTTTTTTTCGAGTCCGGCCCTTGGGCTAATGCGTGAGAGAGATTTGGGCCCGCGCAAATGGTCCGATAGAACAAGGGGGAGGGGAGGGGGAGGAGGACACCCCCCGCGTGCCACCCCTGAGATGGATCCCCGGTTGCCCGGCTAGTCAAGGCCTAGGGTGCAGCGAGTCATGGAAGAGCTTATTGTGTTCTTTACGAGTTTATAAGCGACGGGAATTTACCATGGGCCAGCCTTTTTTTTTTTTTTTTTTTTTTTTTTTTGCCGTA
>JAFEME010000647.1:0-14866 GCA_018831755.1 Niveomyces coronatus
GAAAAAGAGGAGAGAAAAGTTGGGAGGTAACAAGCGACGATCCGCCAAGTCAGGTGGCTTCGCCCTCCCAGTCAGACGTGGCAAGTTTGATGCTACTCTGCACAGAGCTGAGGGAGGAAACAAAAGAGAGAAAAGAAAAAATGAGAGAGCTAGGGAGACCTTGTGTCGGTGACATGGATGGCTGGCGATGTGTCTGGGCAGCTGATGCGCGACTTTATTTCGAGCCTCTAGATCGACGGGCGGGTCGATGAGATTATGCATATGTTTAAGCTTTGGAACGCTCGGATGAGGAGCAAGTCGTGGTATTGTCATCGGCGGGTGACTGAATAAAAATCGAGCAGACTATACGCCTTCTTCAGCCCCCAGGATGGGTTGATGTAACTCAAAGTGCGGGAATGAGCCGTGAGTTTTCGCGAGAATACTTTGGCATATGGTACTATATTTTATGGCAGGAGGCTTTTCAAAGAGGAAAATGACCCTTCATCGGCCTTTTCCATCTGCCATCGACTTGCAAGGGCAAAGCAAATTCAAAGTGGCAAGGAATATGGAGATTTGATCTGGTATACTGACAGACGCGTCGTGGATTGCCGAAGGATGTAAAAGGGGACCTGTGAAGTGATCTGTCGGACCTGCATGCTAACACGTCTAGGGAGCAGGGAGCCCTGGAAATCAGTCGCCGGCGAGGCCGGAGACTGAACGTTTTAACCGAACGCTCAGCATCTTCAAGCATGTCTCAGCTTCGGGGCTGATGCGAGGCTTGTTACCCTTGAAAAAGCGAGACGATATCTTTCAACCCCCCCCCCCCCCCCCCCCCCGGGTCGTATGAGGCTTTTTTTTATATAGTTTAGCCCCGGCGGACAACCCGTGAGATGTGCAATCTCGATTGCCGAGTTGGGGAGCGGGCGTTTTTATTCCATGGGAGTTTTTTTTTTTTTCTTGGAAGCGAAGGGATCGTGTAGCCCGGATTGCCCAAAGGAGATGATGACGTCCGGTTTACGCCAGCGGGATCGACGCGATGCGAACCTCCCGGGCTGGGCAAAAAAAAAAAATATTTGGGCGGCGCGCTCGTGGGCACGGGGAGGGAAGAGGCGTTGTCGTCGAGATGATGTGCCGCCCTCGTATGTTGGGCGTGAAGCTGTGGCGGAGGTTTGTCGGGCAAGTACTGCTACAGTCAGCCGTGGCGGGGTGGGAGGTATCTCGACCGACAAGGGTAGCAGGTGGTAGAAGCCAGTCTGCCCATCTGCGCGTCCCATATAGGAGGTAGAGTATGAACGCCCAGGTACTGACCTAGTACTGTGGTACAGCAGGCAGGGGTATGGTGCAAACATGTGCCAAATGTTGTCGTGTGCATTGGGCTAGGCTAGCCTTGTTAGTGGTCTACAGATTGCGCGCCCAGATCCAAGGTTTCTTTTCTTTTCCGCAGTGGCGTGTACTTGTACTCCAGTCCGTGTATCTGTACCTCATGCGCCCCTCGTGCGCCCCATATTGTGTCCATTCCGTTACCCACCCTCGACGAAACCAAATTTCTTGATAAATCCCATCTTGCTTCTCCTTCATCCCTCTCAGTCCAGCCTTTTTGGTTGTGCATCCAACCACAAGACCCTCGGTCATACGTCGTGCCGTTGAGTCAACACATTGTCTCTCCTCATATACTTTCTTTATTCTCCTGCCTCATATCCTATCCCACCGCCCTCGCGCGCGCACGTCCTGTTGCGCGACTGCCATCACCTCGCCACCTATCCACGGCCGAGCAACTGAAACAAAGGAAGCGCGAAATTTTTTGTTACATCGAGCCCTGTTGTCAAAATCTCCATCGATACCCTACCGCGCTACCCTGTCAGGCAGATTCGCATCTGCAGGTTCTTGGACCCTTTTTCCCTGTGTACCCTACGACACCGCTGGTGCTACGTACAGGTACCACCAGCCTGCACCTCCTTTGTGAGTGTTGCATTGTTTGAGACAAGACGGCAGGAAAAAGTGCGACCTGCAGGCGCCAATCGTCGACGACTCCGATAATTATACCCAACACGCCCGCGTCGTCTCCGTCCTTTGCGGGGCGTAACCCGTACGAACATTGGCCAGAGCGTGCTCACACGTCCTGCCTGCCTGCCCTCCCTTATTTCATTGGCGACCCCGAAAACTCGGACCTCGTGGGTGTGCGCAGCCCCTACCAAGTGCGACCTGCCAAGAAAGGGCGGCTCGCCAAGAAGCTGACAAAACCTTGCGCCGCCTTCCTCGCCCGTGTGTCGCATTGCGCTGTGTCTTGGCAACATTACCTTGTCATCAAGTCAACTCATACGCTTACGATATTCGCAACAGCTCGGCCGACTGCCCTCGGATCATCCTATACTCAGTCGCCTCTCCTCGAACCCCTGTCGGATCTGGGTGACTTTTGCTTTTTCCGTCCCCGCGACGAGACATTGGCCTAGACCGACCCGCCCTTGTGCGACGTGCGGCGGCCCCGGCATCCATTCCGGCCTCCGGCTTCGTGGCCACCTCTGTGCGACCGAGACTCGAGTACTCAGCGCCTGACCGAGTTCTCCTCGACACCCTCGCGCTCTGACGCGGACAACAAATACGTGTCTTTCCTATTACTCCGTTTCGTGTCATCTTCCTGTCCCCGTCCCTGTGGCGCTCAGTCTTGCCAGCGCGTCGATAAATTGTTCCCACTCGCCCTGTCGCCGAGACGACTTCCTACTTTGATTCACGCCGCCAAGCTCCCGCTCTCTTGGCTTGTCGCACCTCTCGCTTGAACTTGGGAGTCCTGAATTCGCGCCTCGTACCTAAAAATATCACCTTCACCGACCATGCTTATTGCCCTGCCTCGGAATCTCATGTCCTTAGATTGGACCCGGGCTTGAATATTTGCTCTAGTATCATCATTCTAACGCTTTTCCTCCACTTTTCGAGAATACCCCGACCTCCTGCTCCCGATCGTGACACACCTTTCACCAGACCCCAGACGTTTGATATCCCGGCACTCACTCGGCCACCATGCTCGACAACTTCCGCGCCAATGTTTGGGCGCAAGTTAAGTCCTTCAAGCCTGCATTCCTATCTAAGAATCCCCACTTCAACTTCATCACTGCCCATTACTTTTGGATAGTCAGCGCTACCATCACCGCCTCCATCCTCCTATACGCCGGCGGCTCGGGTGGCAATGGTCGCTTGGCCTACATTGACGCCCTCCTGTTTGGTAGCGGCGCCAATACGCAGGCCGGCCTCAATCCCGTCGATGTCAATCTCCTCAATACCTTCCAACAAGCCGTCATATACGTCTTCGTCATGCTTTCTAACCCTATCACGCTACACGGATCGGTCGTCTTTCTACGCATATATTGGTTCGAGAAGCGCTTTCAAGGATGGGTGCGCGAAGTCCGTAGCCGTCGGTCCAACCTGACCAGGTCCAAATCTCAGGCAACTCATGACCCACGCCGGGCCGAGGAGGGCGTAAATGGCCGGAACATAACCGTTGTCCCGACCTCCAATCAGACTTCAAAGCTGACAAACGATGGCATCTTCACCGGAAAGGACCAAAAGGAGCCCAATGACCACCAGCCCGAATCCGGAAAAGTTGACACCGACACGGTGACGACAGTTGCCGAAAGCCCGAGCACAGTCGGTTCAGCGACTACGCAGCCTGTTCAGGGAGCTGAGCACGCCTCATCCGACGCCGCCACCACCCTCGATGTCAAGAAAGGTGCCACCAGCGCTGCTACCCTCGAGGAGCAGACGCCCGGGACTACTGCCATCACTTTTGCCGACACCGTCAAGAGGAGCGACGGTTTGGAGGAGGACGCTGCTGATTTCGGCCAGAGGCGCTTCAACGCCCAGCATATCGCCATTTTGGAGCGGCAGCGCAACGAAGACGATAATGATGTTCTTCGTATACCTGGACCGCGTGACATTGAGCGCGGTCAGGTACCCACGCGCCTAGACGACTTTGAACGCGACGAACATCTCAGCCCCAGGGCGTCTCGTATGACGAGCAGGCCGGAATCGAGACCGCACCCCTCGGAAGAGCCGCAGCATGCCCTCCATGACCGCCAGCCAACCATTACCATTGCCGAGCCCGACCGACGGCGCAAAGAACTCGCCGATGACGCTAAGGCCATCACCGGCACTCTTGATGTTCTGCGGTTCCGGCGCCCTCGTCTTCTTAGGAACAAAAACTCACAAGATAAGCTTCATCACGGCCATGATGAAACGGATTCACCCCCCCGACCCTCGCGGACATGGACCCTCGAGCGCATCCGATCTGCCCTCCATCGCGAACCCAGCAGGTTGGGTGACACACCATATCTCAGCTACACCCCTACAATGGCCCGAAACTCGAATTTCGTCGGCCTAACGCTCGAGCAACGCGAGGAACTGGGCGGCGTCGAGTACCGCTCCCTGCGAACCCTCGCCATCGTCCTCATGTGTTTCTTCTGGGGATTTCAGCTTTTTGGACTCGCCACTTTGCTGCCCTTTATCCTTCACAACAACGAGTACGGCCAGGTTGTCGAGGCTGTCGGCGTGTCGAGGACGTGGTGGGGTATCTTCACACCCAATGTCGGCTTCATGGACGTCGGTTTCTCCTTGACCCCCGACAGCATGATCTCTTTCCAGCGTTCCGAGTATGTCTTGATGATTATGAGTTTTCTCATCATTATCGGAAACACGGGCTTCCCCGTCATGCTGCGTTTCATCATTTGGGTGCTCACCAAGATCATTCCCAAGCACTCGGGTCTCTGGGAGGAGCTCAAATTCCTCTTGGACCACCCGCGTCGCTGCTTCACACTGCTGTTCCCGTCTGGTCCCAGCTGGTGGCTGTTCTGCATCCTGATCTCGCTCAATGCTGTCGATTTGCTCTTTTTCATCGTCTTGGACCTCGGAAAAGAGCCCATCAGCCATCTTCCCCTCCACAACCGGGTCGTCGTTGGCCTGTTCCAGGCTGCCTCGACGAGGACTGCCGGTTTCTCCGCCGTCAATCTCGGAGACCTGCATCCGGCCATGCCAGTGCTATACATGATTATGATGTACATTTCCGTTTTCCCCATCGCCATCTCAATCCGACGGACAAACGTGTACGAGGAAAAGTCCTTGGGAGTCTACGATAGGGGTGACGAGGCGGGTGCTCCGCAAGAGGCCAGCGCACTGTCGTACGTCGGTACCCATCTGCGGCGACAGCTGTCCTTTGACTTGTGGTTTGTCTTTCTCGGCTTTTTCATTCTCTGCGTCGCAGAGGGTGGCAAGATCAAAGACAAGCGCTTCGACGCGTTTGCGGTTCTCTTCGAGGCTGTCTCCGCATACGGGACTGTAGGGCTCAGCATGGGCGCTGAGGGTGTCAACGCCTCGCTCTGCAGCCAGTTCACCGTGGTTGGCAAGCTCGTTATCATCGCCCTGCAGATTCGCGGTCGTCATCGTGGTCTCCCGTATGGCCTGGACAAGGCTGTACTTCTTCCCAGCGAGGCGCGCTTCAAGAAGGAGGCGGAGGAGGCGGAAGCGGTGCTTGCCCGCACGAGCACTGGAGTGTCTGGGCGCGCAGTCACGGCCACGGGCCTGCAGAGACTACCGAGTGTCGCTCGCGGACGCACCATGAGCAGGAGCAAGGACTCCAACATCATCTCCAAGTTCCTCCACCCAGGTCCCGTCGTCCAGCGCGATACGGAACACGTGCGGTCCAGAAGCCGCTCGACAGACTCGCGGGCCCTCACGCTCGACCGCAACCGCACCTTTTCCGAGCCGCAGGGAGAGGCAGCCGGGCAGCTGGAAGATCTCTCGAGCACGTCGTCGAAAAGGATGCATCCCAGCCGTGCCGACACGGCACCCGCCACCCAACGCAGCCCCTGGAGGCAGTAAAATTCTGTCCGATAATTTATTTTTTCTTTTTCTTTCCTTTTTCCCTTTATTTTCTACACGATATCGTTTTGCGTATCGCGTAAAACATGGTAAAGACGGCGCTATAGAATTGTTTTGGATCTACGCGCGTGGTTGGTAGAATGGGTTTATAGACTGGACTTTGGCGTATCTGGCTCCGTGTCGGGATCAATGGGAACGACGGCTTTTGTAGGTCGTCGATGTGTGTATCATATTATATACGTAGACAATACATACGAATGTAACATGTCTACATGATGTCGAGCAAAAAGAATGTCTGAATCACACCGACGATCCTTGAGTAGTCAACAACGCATGCCTGCAATTAGACGGCTGACTCGTTTTCATCAACTATATAGGCATACGTGAAGACTCCCATGACTTGGCACGCGTTTCCTAGGCCGAATACTCCGTAGCATAACTCTGAAGATGCCGTCTCCATATAGCTCAGTAGTAGTTAAAAGACGACTTCGGAAGCTATAATGACGGGGGGACAAGAAAAATCCCGAAAAGAAAAAAACCAAGCCCCCCGCCAATCTCTGTATTCTATAGCCAAGGGGAACAAGGGGGAAAGAAAGAATATTATACATTACTTGACATCCTTCTCAAACATGTCGAGATCCTTGAGCGCCCCAGCCAGCCGGCGATAATCACGCAGCAGATCGAGCACCTCGCCGAGACGGAGCTCACCCGGCGTGTTAATCTCCATGAAGCGCCTGTTGGGCGGGGCGATCCTGCGTATTGGTGCCGCCGTCTGTTTCGGTGGGAGCGCGGCCGCAAGATCCGGGAATGCCTGTGCGAACGGAAAAAATGGTGAGTTTTCTGCCCCCCCTTTGAGGATGTTTACTCTGGGAAGACCACGTCTCTGTAGATTGAACTTACGGTGCTCAGATCGCCTCCGTCCTCCGTCTTGCCCTGGCCATCCTTGGCCGCCACGGCTGCCGCCGCCAATGAAGTCGGCGGCGTAGACGCGGCACTGCTGCGCCCAAACCCTCGCATCATACCTATGCTCGGCAGGCGAGCCATCGGATTGAAAGTGCCGCCGAGACTGCTGCGCACCTGGTCCAGCATGGCTGCTGCACCTTGCGGCTGCTGCTGCGCCGACGATGCGCCAGCGGACGCTGTCATCAGAGGATTCGGCTGCACCGTCCCCGTCTTGGCATCTTGCGCGAAGCCAACTTTTTTCAAAGAGCTGACGCTTTGCCTACTTCGTGTGCTATCGGCACTTGGCTCACGGCGTCCGCCAATAAGCGTGAGGACGTCGCGCTGTGCCGACTTGAGCCGCCGCTGCTGCTGCTCCCGCCCGTCTTCGTCGGTGGCCGCGCCGGAGCTGGCGACACTGGCGCCGTCCTCGTTGGCATCGTCATCCTCTCCTGGGGTGAGTAGCAGCGGTGGCGTGCTCACGAGCTTGCGGGCGTCATCGAGTGTGCGCGGTACGGCGATTGACTCTTTGGGTCCCTGCTGACGTTCGCGCAACTTACCGAGAAGGAACGAATAGCTCTCGCCAAGACTGTTAGAAATGGTCTTCAAGCCCTGGTCCGCGGTGTTGAAGACAGCGCCGCTCGCCGCACCAAAAGCCTGCGCGGGTGTGTTGACAAGATCGCTCAGACGGCGATTGCGCAGCACGGTAGCGGCTTTGAGCCCTCCCGAGGACGCGGCGAGTCTCGTCGCGGTGGCGTTTTCGGTACTGGTCTCTGTAGAGGCGGCGGCTGCAGTGCCCTGGGCGTAGGCCGGAGGAAAGGTCTCAAGTTTTGTCGTCTCGGACCTAGCGCTCCTTACAGGGCCGGAGGGATGCTCATTATCCCTCAGCGTAGACAGATCAACCGTCTCTAGAAAGCTGATGGCAGCTTCCAAGTTGGTCAGGCAGTACGCAGCTTCACCTGTAAGCTTGGCCTCCCAGCGAAAGTTCTGCATGAAATGTAGGTCGCTAATTGCGTGTAGGTGTTCTGGAGGCAGCGTGATGAGGGTGTATATGAGCATTGGCATGATCTCGTCCGCAGATGCGGACGGCTGGAAATGGGAGAGTGTGTCGACAATGCTCTTGTGCACCGCCTTTAAGTGGTTGACCTTGCCAAGCGGGTAATGAGAATGGCTCATGCCGATGAGCTCTTTGCGAGCTAATTCTAGCGAATTGCGGATTTCTTCGTCTCGAAAAGTTGGTTTTGATTCTTGCTCGTCGTCGTCAGTTTCGTGCTGACCCAGGTCAACACCCAGATCCGCCAGGCCAATATTGACGAGCGCAAGTGCTGCCGTCTTTGATCGAAGCTTGTCATCTTGAGCCTCGTCCTGCATACTTCGATGTTGATATATTCGATCGTAGATGGCTTCGCACAGCCTTCGCTCAACAGCCTCCTCGATGAGCCCCTTCTTGGCCTCAAGCACCCTCCGAGCTTTTTTACGGTCGGCAAGCTCATCGGCAGTGATCATTTGCTGCGCCGCCTCCTGCTTCGGCTTGCCATCTTTGGATTTGAATGAGGCCGTGCAGGCGCGCAGACGGCTAGCAGCGGAAGATATCGTGGATGTGGAGGGGGTGGGTGAGGTGCCGCGCCGTTGCCTGGTCGCGAGGGCGCTGATGTGTGTCTGCACATGGGACGAGGCCAACGCGTAGAAGTCTTGGAAGAGTTGTGATAGCTTGAGTATGTTTGGCGGCGTCGAATGGACCTTGGCACTCAATGACTCGATAAAGCTAGGCGGAAAGACGATGCGTTAGGCTCGAGGAGCTTCCGGTGTGTTCGATCAATCTATGAAGAGCAATTTACCTGTCCGTCAAGGTGACAAGCTCAATGGGTAGCTCGTCCAGGTCGATGGAGCGTCTGCTACCGTCGATGCCATCTTCGTTGTCGCTCGCGTCCTGCGATGTTTCGAAAGCGTCCGGCACTGGGCCCCCGGGAGCGGCATCGGAACCAGCACCGCTTCGAGCTGTCTGCGAGCTCTCGCTGGTCTTGCGGCCGCCCCGCGATGCACTACACGAGCTGACGCGGCGAGCTGCTGGGGGCGGCTTGTCGGACGTCGCTGCGTCGGAGTTGGCCGAGGCCATTGCAGCCACCAATGCTAGATGAAGAAACGGTTGGGATGAGACGAGTGGTCTGCACGGTCGAGATGATCTCACGAGATGGAATGGAGGGGAAGAAACGAGGGTGTTCCGAAATTATCGAGCATTGGAAGATTGCGGCAGACTTTTTGACGGCAAAAGAAGAGGGCGCAGCGGACGGATTCGACAGCGTGATTTTTCTTCTTTTTCTGCCCTCTCGGTACGCTACGAGCGAGTGTGCCAGCGCACGCGACTCTCTACTTTGTGAAGATGGAAAAGACAGACTGGGGTCACAGGTTCGTGGCGGTGGAGATGGGCGGATGGTACGGACAAGGGCAGGAGGCGTGCAAAATCATCTGAGCCTGGAAAGCCGCGGTTTCGGAACGGACATCGAGAGATTTTTTTATTTTATTTTTTCCTGTCGATGCCGGAGCTTTGTTCCACACTACCGACGCGCGGCAAAGAGGATGACGGAACGAGCGACACGTCTGCTGCTATGGAGTCGAGGGATGGAGGGAGGGGGGGTGAAGAATGATGCGAGGCGGACCAACTCGTCATCGAGGGGGGCGGCTTGGCCGGCCTGTTTGGTTGCTGCGAGGTACTACATACGTATACGCACGTATGCTGAACCGCCTAGAACTGTGTAGACGCTACCTACTAGGTACTGAGTACAGGTGACATAGCAGGGTTCTTTATAGTGCTGTATAGTAGGTACTGTACCTTGCCGTAGATACATGTGTAGGGTAGTATGGTTAGACAACTTAGGTGTAGATTATTCAACCCATCAAAGAATTTGCTTTCTCGTTGGAAATACGTATAAACAAGCAGATTTCATGCTGACCACAAGAGAAATATAACGCTCTATCAAGCTCTTGTCCCGCCCCTGGCCCAGTCGCGCAAGTCATTCTTCTTAATCTTGCCCGTGCTCGTCTTGGGCAGGTCTGCCACCACCTCGACCTCCTTCGGAACCATGAACCTGCTGATGGCGTCGTTGTCCCTCGCCCACGCAATCAGGTCCGCGCCAGTCATCGACCGCCCCTCTCGGACCGTGATGTAGGCCTTGGGGACCTCCCCCCACTGGGCGCTGGAGACGGCGACGACGCCGCACTCGAGCACGTCCGGGTGCTGCACGAGCAGGCTCTCGAGTGCCACCGACGAGATGTTCTCGCCGCCCGATATGATGATGTCCTTGGCGCGGTCCAGGATCTGCGCGCTGCCGTCCGGGTGCCAGACGGCCAGGTCGCCGGACCGCAGAGCGCCGCCGGCAAAGAGCTTCTTGGTCGCCTCCGCGTCCTTGTAGTACTCCTTGACGCAGATGTTGCCGAGGAAGACAATCTCGCCGATTTCCTTGCCATCCTTGGCCACGTCTACGAGTGCGTCGTCGGGCTGATCTGGCTTGACGATGCGGATAGGCAGGCTGGTGATGAAGCCATGTCCTTGACGGGCCATCTTGGCGTACTTTTCGGCGGCTGGGAGAGTGTCCCATTCGGGCATTGTGTAGCACTTCGTGATGGGCCCGTACGTTTCTACAGAGGAAGAGTCAGTGAAACTAATCGGGGGTGGGGAGCTTGGGGGATCAAGCAGGCAATGGCGCACCCGTCATTCCATAAACATGAACCGGGATGAGATTGAGATTGGTCTATTCATCAAGTCAGTGACGGAGGCGGCAGACAAGTCTATAGGCCAAGCATGGATACCATTTGCTCAAAGAGGTGGCCCGAGGGTGGGCTGGCTGCGACAGTGACGCGGACCGGGTTCGGCAGCTTGGCGGCTTCTTTGGCGGCGACGAGTAGTGTGTTGACTGTTGGGGCCGCGTTGAAGTGTGTCACTCCTTCATCCTTGAGTAGCCGCCAGATGAGCGGATAGTCAATCTTGCGGAGACAGACGTTGACGCCGCGGACAGCCGCGACGGCCCAAGGAAAGGTCCAGCCGCACGCGTGAAACCTAGGACTGGTCAGGGAGCGTAAAGAAGTGAAGAGTCGTCGGCTTACATTGGCAGGGTCCAAAGATACTTGCATCGACCCTCATTCAGGCCAGACTCGATGACATTTCCCATCGCGGCCAGATAGGCGCCCCGATGAGTGTAAACGACACCTTTCGGCCTAGAGGTCGTGCCGGACGTGAAAGGGATAGCGAGCATGTCATCCTCGTTGTCTGCTTGCGCGTGCAGTCCTGCCCAGCCATGGGCGCCATGCTCAGCGTCGTAGGCGAGACCCTCGATGACGGCCTGGTTGTACGGGCCAGCCTGCGGACCGCTGACGACGTCGGTATCCTATTGTCATGGCAATGAGCCCAACACCGCCATGAAAAAATGGCGAGACCAAAAAGAAAAGCAGGATTTCTGACTCACATCGTCTATAATGATGGGAACGTCGCTGTGCCTGGCCCGGTACGTGCTCAAAAGGTCCACAAACTCCCGGTCGACAATGATGGAGTCGACATCACCAAACTCGAATATGTAGGCGATGTCGTCGGGCTTCAGCCTGTAGTTGGCGGGGACGATGACGCCGCCGGCAGCGACGATGCCGTAGATGGACTCGAGGAAGGCGGGCGTGTTGGGTGCGAGGATGCCGACCCTTCGGAGGCCGCGGCTCTTGAGATGGTAGGCAAGGCCGCGGGCGCGATCGGCGGTCTGCCGATAGGACCGTCGGAGGCTCACGCCGTTGGCGGTGATGTGGACGACGGCATCGGCGTCGGGCTCGATGGCGGCGGCGCGCTCGAGGAAGACTGTCGGCGAGAGATGGTGGATATGGTTGGCGGTGGCGGCAGCGGCGGGCGTCGGCAGGAGGTGATACAGGATGGAGCGAATGCGCGACGTGGCGCCGGACATGTTGAACGGGGCCCGATGCTGACGGAGACGATACACGAGGCTTGATGGGTGTGGAGCGAAGCTTGTCGGGCGTCGAAGACGTGTCGGGTCGGCAGGAGGTTGGAGATGGCCTGGTTCTTACGAGATTAACTAGTCGCCAAGCCCGTGTTGTATTAGAGGGAGAGAAGGTTTCATAGAGTTGCTGCTGCGGACGCCTGTTTCGGGATTCAGCTTGCGATTACCGGGGTGCGTGCGATAGGAGCGGGTGGGAGGATCGCGGGTAAAGCGGGGGGGGAGGGCAAAAGACGGCGGGCTGATCAGTGCGTGCTGGAGCTGTTTTCTTTCATTGTGAGGGAGGGAGGACAGGACGACTCCTGTCCGCCGCCGGGGCCTTCTTGATCGCCGGATCACAGGATCTGGCAATGCCGAGGTCAAAGGGTCTACATGGAGGCACGCGTGGAATCCGCAGCTTGCGAACCCGTAGTTGTGGTGAAGCGAGGTGCAGCAATGTCTCGGCGCAATACAGCTATGCATAAAAAATGTACATACTGTGCGGCACAGGCACTGTATACTATTAGGTAGAGCATGCAGTGAAGCCGATGATACTATAAGAAAAAAAGTTTAGGTATAGTACATCCTTTAGTAGCTTAGGTAGTACGGATACTGTACGTACCAAATACTGTACCTGTACTGCAGTTGGTGGAGGAGAGTGAGCCTCGTCCATTTCCGTCATAGTCGCGTCGTCAAGCCTCAATCTCATTACGGCCCAGGGCAGGGCTAGTGAACAAGAGTTCTACAGTAGTGCTGCAGCAGAGAGGCTGCTCCTCTCTGCCCCTCACCTTGGCTCGACCAGCAACAACAATAATCAACACGCCTGCTTCTGACGTAGCGCATCGCCATCTTTCCACAGCCCGTCTGCTTACGGGCACAAACACATCAACCCCCGCACTGCTACATCCTACGATTTTCGGCTTCACGCCAACTAGGACGGCCGCCATCGCATACCCTCCTCCCCCTTCCCCCCCCGGCGGCCATGAGCTCCGTGCGTCATCTACGCGGTACCTGCCAGTGTGGCCGCAATCGCTACAGAATTGCTCTCCCCCCGGACGGCATCAATGAGGCGCAGGTGCTCTTCAATACAGACTCTACGCATCGTACGTCGTCTCGAGATTCCATCCCACTGCTTCCAAAAATGTCGTGTGAAGCTTCTTCGAAAAGCACCAAATAGACCTGCTTGCCTCGAGGCGGGCTCCAACATGCATCATGGACCCCGCAACAGCAACGATTGGGACGCATAAATGCTGACAATGTTCTCTCATTCGGAACCGCTCGCAGAAGCCTCCCTTGCTACGCCGCTCGCCGCATACATCCGCGTGCCTCTGTCCTGGTACCAGAGCGCCACCTACGCCTACTGCGACGACGAGACGCACGCCACCATCCGCCGCACCTACACCCACCCCGAGCAGCAGGACTGCAAGCGCTACTTTTGCGGCTACTGCGGCACACAGCTGTCGTACTGGTCCGAGTCGCCCGCCGCCGAGGCCGAGTACATACACCTGACGCTCGGTAGCCTGCTCAGCGAGGACCTGCACGACCTGGAGGAGCTCGGGCTCATCCCGGATGATAGCGACGACTCGGACGCGGCCGACCGCGAGGGGGAGGGGGATGAGGATGAGGAGATTGGAGATGCAAGGGGCGATGGCGCCGTGATTCAACAGGCGGAATTGCCGGAGCTGCCTGAGACGTCGCTGCTGCACCAATCGTTTGGCGTGCCGTGGTTCGAGGACCTTATGGACGGCACCCGGCTCGGCAAGATGCGCCGCAGATATGGGGGCGGTCGCTCGCGGGACGGCAACGTGCAGGTCGAGTGGGAGATTTTGGAGTATACGGACAATGAAGATGTGGACATGACCGCACCCTTCTCTGGCAAGCGGAAGCTGGATGAAAGGGAGGATGATGGGGTCGAGACGCAGTGACATGCAAAGCGAGTGGGATTCATTTTACTACGATGCCTTGCTTAACAGGAGTCGGCGTCGATGGGAGAAGGGGCTGTTACTGGGTTTGTTTGTTTCTTTTTATTTCCCGAATCGGTTTTGGAAATTGCCCGTTTGCAAAGGACTTTCGGTTGTGGTTGTGCTGGGTAATGGCCATTTGGTGAGTCGACATGTACGTAGGCGTTGAATTGCCAAAAATAACGTGATTTTTGGTTTTTTTTTTTTTTGTTTTAATTTTTGCTCTAGGATTTCTGTGGCGTTGGTCGAGGTCTAGTTGTGTATATGTCTTGTTGTCTGTGGATTCGTGTAATCCTGTCATGGGTTGCCTGACAAGCATGGTCGCACCCACAAGGACGTGTGGGATCATGTTGTGAGACGTGATGCGAATAGCCGTGACGGGTAACATGCTCGACGACGGCCGAATATGTAGTCAGCAGGGTGTAAAAGGAGAAAGAATTCAAAAGAGGAAAGATGAGGGGGAAAAAAAAGAACAAGGATAGAGGAAGGAAAGGGGAGAAACGTCGCTGAGAGGACAGTTTCTAGAATTAAATTCAGATGTCTTGAGCTTAGAGTACAAGTTAAAGCTGGTGTAGACAGAGAGCAGCCGCATAGATAATGGACGGGACTGCAAAAGTCTTGACGTATTGACCCACCTAGTCTCGTCTGCAAGGCGTGACGCCTCTTAAGTTGTTCTCGTCCGCTGAGCCGCTCAGTCAAGTCATGTTTTTCGGTAGAGGAAGCTCCGACATCTGACATGACGGGCTCGACTCATACCCTGCGGATTCCGGGGCATGCTTTGGGGAACTTTGTGCCGAGGGTGGCAAAATGGATATATCTACAGCATTCATCGTGACATGCATTCTCGGACAGAGTACTACTGCCTGACACACATTATTGGCGCAAGAGGCGAAATTACGACCTGATGCTACGTGTCACCGGAGAGAAATAAAGAAGGAAAAAATAAAGAAAAAGAAGAAGACCAATCGAGCGTTTAGGACACCTTGTCATGAGATGCAATTTGCTTATTCGCGGTAAGCACACCGGGTCGTCGGACACCTGTCACGGGCGGGCCTCATTTTTTTTAGGGTATCGCGGGTTATTAATAGCATCAAAATAGATGGAGGCTCCGGAGGATGCAGGGTCCTCTGGAGGGGGGGGGGGGGGGGGTTT
>JAFEME010000648.1:0-14835 GCA_018831755.1 Niveomyces coronatus
GAGACTGGCAGTGAGAGACGACGACAAGGGGCAGCCCAACGTGTCTCTCCCACTCTCACTCTTTCTCTCACTCTCTCTCTCTGCTTGCCCTGCAGGGGTACGCCCTGCCTGCCGGTCCCGTTCCCTTCAAAGTTCATCTACTCGGGAGAAGCTTCGCAGGCCTTCTTCTAGGTTGCGTTATGAGCAACTCCCTGCACAATAATAGCCAGCCCATGCATAAATGCTCTCTTTTATAGACGGCTGAGCAGCACCAAGATGGCATACACAATCCCCCCCCCCCAAGCCTCGCCGGTGATGACTACAAGCCCAACGCTCTTGTTGTCTTTTCCTGCTCCCGAGATGACTCTATCCCACATGCATGCCGGCGCATCCTCTAGCTTCAACGCGCCGCGCGCCTTTCTGGTAACGCGCGGTGTGTCAGCGGTCGGACGTCTGACGTATTTTGTTTCCTCCTTCTCCCCCCCCCCTGGTAGAGACTCTGTAAAGCTACGCTGGCTCGGAGCTGGTGTGATGCGTGCTCGAATGCGGTCTGGCATTGAGCACGCATGATTATGGCAAACTAGAAAAGGAAGCGGCACATGCCGCCTCGTTCAACCGCAGTAGAGCTGCTGCCTGCATATGTGTTCGTCTCGCCTCTTCGTGGCAATCCCATCCCACTCATACGGCGAGTTCCGTGGACAGCACAACACTGCTCGGTCAAGCCGTACATCCTCCACGGAGAAGTGAATTGTTACTTGCGAGTCAGACTTTATTAATTCGGGGCCGGAAACAAAGTGGTGGACTGTACATGACGTCAAATCACAAAATCGCGATCACCGCGCGCAGCTGAAGCATTGGCGCGAGAGATGAAATGATTATACGAGAGACGAGATCGACACCGAGACCCTATACAGCAAATGACCGACGACAATCCCCCATCCCGCCCGTCAAACTCCATCCTTTTCGCCATGCCTCTCTTTCTCTCTTCTCCACAGAGGGCTGATCAGCCACCTTTTTTTTTTTTTTTTTTTTTTTTTTTTTCTCTTTACTTAGTTTAATTTGCTCCCAGAAAAGACTTCCCCATCTGAAACACTTGAAGCAATGGCATTTTGTACAAGCCCGAAGCCTTTGGGGCAAATGCTGGTGACTGTCCGTGTGTAGCCAAGGTCTCAGTCCACAGACCAATGAGACACGTACGAGTGAGTGGTCAGAGAGAATGCTGCGCAAAAAAAAAAAAAATACACCAAAAAGTTTTTAAAAATGTCAATAAGCAAACAAAAACAAAATTAATGAATGGCTCTACATGCACATTAAGTCGTGCCGTCAAACTTCGAAAGAAAAATGCCAAGGACCTCACCATCCCCCCCTCTCTCCCAGGCGTAAGAAATGGCTGACTCCGAGACCACCGACCAAGTATTTTTCGCTGGACTGCTTGTGACTGGGCTGATATCGGCGGTAAAAGAAAGCCGTGCGACTGTGATGTGATGTGATGATTCAGTCTCAGATGTCCGCATGCCAGCGACGGGCGGCTCGACTGATCCCGCTGCTTGGCTTCCTTCAACCACTCGTGGCAGGATACCGAGCTACCCTAGACACGAGTTTGTCAATGTTTAGGAGCGGTATTTTCGACGATTCAGAATTAATTCCAGGTTGGAGCACGCAATGACTGCCATGATGATTTCTGCCTGCGCTTACGAGGACAAGATTTTAAGAGTACCTAGATCATATAGACAGCATTTGCAAGAACGTAGTCTCTATTGATGCTGAAAATCTCCTGTTGCTGTACAGACAATGTGTCTGACTGCACCACAAATGACGGGACGTGATTGGTCGCGCAGGCTTAGAAATCGACATTTACAGCGGAGCTCCATGTCGTCACTGTACCGTCGTCGAAAATATATGCGAAACGCTGAAGCTCCTGTCAAAATAGCAATCGATCGAAATAGACATAATATGGAAGCCAAAGTACCATCATTACGTACGCATACATCAATATACCCAGTCACCATACACTCGCTGACCGATGAAAAAACAGCTACAGCCGCCGCCGCCGCCGCCGCCGCCGACAGCGCATCGCGACCCAAGGTTTGACCACCCCAGACGGCAGAACCATACCTCGGGCCAATAAATCACTGACACCTTCCCACTTCTTAGCCCTGCTGCGTGTGCAAGGACGAAAAGGCAAAGCGCGACGAGTGCATGCTCTTCTCCAGCGCCAAGGACCCCCAGGCCGACTGCAAGTCCTTTGTCGAGCAGTACAGGAGCTGCATGCTGGGCTTTGGCTACAAGGTCTAGAGGCACACGCGGTGTGCGACCGCCAAAAACCTTGAAAAGAAGAAAGCGACGAAAAGGGACATGGCAATCGATGCTAGCGGCAGACACTGTCCCAACGACTGCGGTCGGGAGAGCGAGAGTGTAAGAGAAAAGTTGCTGGGCCCCCGGAGACCGTGTACAACAACACTTTATCAAAAGAATAACTGTATATATATACATTGGCGAAGATCATAGCAAGCCATCTCCTCTTTGTGTGAACAAAACAAATACAGCATACAGCGCCAGCAAGAGTTTGGCATAGATTTTAAACATCGAAGCTAAAAAAAAAACAAACACTGCTTCAGTCACTTTGCCTCTCGTGTGAGCTGCTCTCTATCGTCCCTCTTAGTCTCCCGAAGCAACTTTCGAACTTCCTTCTCCTTTGCAACACAAGCTTGCATCATCATCTCCTCCAGCCCTGTCATGAGGACATTGATGCCGCGTACCTCGGTCATTATCTCCTCTTCAATCCCGCTTCTCGCCTGCACCGTCTTGGCAATGTCTCGTAGAATCCTTGCCCTTCTCTGCTTTCTACAAAGCTCTCAAAGTTAGTTTCCGTCTTCACAGACACGTAAACATATCTCTTCCTCGAATCGTGGGACTGTTGTGAACCTTTGCCGCTCAGACTCTTCCCGCTGCCGAGATGCCTGCTCCTTCATACTGTCTAATTCCTCGATCGTATGTATGACGACGTCATGAATCTTTTTGTCGCGTTCTTTCTTGAGCTAGAAGAATTGTGCCTGCGTGTCAGACCTAACCCTCATTGCACCACCGAATAGACGTCGTGGGCCACGGAATACCTGGAATATGCGCTGTTGCGAGACGATGGCCGCAGATGTCGTGTCGCCATCCGCGGCATTTCTGGTTGATGTACCTCTGGCCATTACACAAATGTCGATCATTCGACACTGAAATTTACGTATGCAGAGGAAAGAAGATTAGTAGCCGTCATGGAAAATGTTAAAAATAAAAAGTGCTGTTGGCCCCGAGGCTCTGCCAGCTGGCACCCGTGACTCTCTCGGCTAGACATGCATAGAAACTGATTGTAATCCCTCAACTTTCACGCGCTCGGACTATATATAAGGACTCTCGTAGTATGCCTCGTCAACACCTCTTTTTTGGGTATTATTGTACATCCTTCTACCGCTACTCTATCTCGTGAGGGCAATGTCGTCTATTCTCAAAATCATCTTGACCGTCTCTGCCGCCAACTCGATGGCGCTTGTGCTGACCAGTAGTGGCTGCAGTACATTCTCCTTGGAAATGTTCGAGTTGACGCCGCCAGACTTGATGCTGACACCCGCACTCTTCTCCCCCATCTCGTGTCGGTGTCTTAGATCCGTGACAACTTTGATGCTGTTGAGGCCTGCATTCTCGGCAAGCGTTGTGGGAATCACCTCCATGGCCTCGGCAAACGCCTTCCAGCAGATGGCTTCAGTCCCCGTCAGGCTGCGAGCTTGCTTCGCTAGCTGAGCGGCAATCTCAATCTCGGGCGCACCCCCGCCGGCAATGAGGGCCTTCTTCTTGACAAGGCAGCGAACAACGCAGAGCGCATCGTGCAAACTTCGCTCAGCCTCGGCCAAAATCAAGGAATTGGCACCGCGCACAACGACAGAGACTGTCTTGCCGGTCGCTTTAGCGCCCATGACCTTGACCATGCGAGCTCCAGAGGACTGGACCTCTTCTACCACGTCGGCGCTACCTAGCTTGTCCTCCGTGAACGAGTCGATATCAGCAATTGGCTTGCAGCCAGTCGATTTGCAGATGAACTCGACCTCGTCGCGCTCAATATCCTTGATGGCCATGATTCCCAGCTTGGCGAGGAAGTGGAGCGAAAGATCGTTGACCGCATCACGCAGAATCGATTTCTGAATCAGCAGTACGTTGCATTTTGCTTTTTTGATCTTCTTGGCCATGTTAAGCAAGTACAGTCGCTCTTCCTTGACAATTTTGTCCATTTGACGATAGTCGTTGACCTCGATAGTGTTTTCCATCTATGGCTTGGTTTTAGCAAATGTCTCTTGTTGCCATATGCGACACCACCTACATCTGGCTTGGGAGGGCTTAGCTGGAACTGGATGAGGCCAATCTTGGCCTTTTCGATTCTGACGGGGCCGCCCGCATTCTTTAGTACGGGCTGATCGAGGACGAGGCCGTCCACGAGTTCACTGTCCTCGATTGTGCCGCCCACCTTTTTGATGATGCGAATATTGTTGAGATCGACATTCTCGGCCGTCTTAAGATCGATTGTCTTGGTTACAGAGTTGACTGCCATGGGACCCAGTAGATTAGAGTACTGAGACACAATTTTAGAAGATAGCGATGTGTTGGCGGCTTGCAGCAGCGAAGCTGTGTCGGTCAACGAAATGGGTTGTGACATGTCGTGGAGTACCTCGACAGCTGCGGCTGCTGCGCGTTGGAATGACTCGGAGATGACGGATGGATGAATGCCCTTGGACAAGAGTCGGTCGGCGGCGCCAAGCAAGCTACCACAGATGACAACGACAGAAGTGGTACCGTCGCCGGCCTCGATGTCCTGAGCTCCCGAAAGGTTGACAAGCATCTTGGCCGTAGGATGCATGACCGACATGCTCTTGAGCATCGTGTTGCCGTCGTTGGTAATGATGGTGCCCCCCTTTCCGTTCCGAATCATCTTGTCCATGCCGCGGGGCCCGAGTGAGGTTCGGACGGCGTCGGCGACGGCTACGTAAGCGATGAGCGTGCTGCAATCGAGTCTGGGGGGGGGCGATTGTTGTGCTCTCATACCTCGTGCAGCTACAATATTGGACGAGCGAACCGCCATGGGCTTTTCCTTATCCTGCGCATGGGTTAGCGGGGGAGCTCTGACGTTGCTGGGCGCGTATACTTGCTCTGAAGGTGGCATTGCCGCCTTGGCCGCCACTCTGAACAGCCGGTGCGGACATCTTGGAAGGGTCACTCTGATTGTATGTTGCGAGATTTTATTGTTGCGGGAGAGCTGGGCGAGTGAGTGGCTGCAGACAGATACGCCGTCCTCAAAAGAACCCGTTCCAAATATCCCACCTTGAAGCACCCTGCTCCGCCATAGCACCACCCACCGCCTGGGAAATTTTAGGCACGGAGGTGGGGATTATCCATCTTCCGCCACTTTCCATTCTCTACCTATCGTTGGTGCAACAATATACCAGGCCAAAATAGGCTTAGACCACTTCGGTCTGGCGCTCGCTGGCCTGTCGGTTGGAGGTCAGGCAACCTGAGATTACGGAATGCTTCTTCTGCCTTCATCGTAGCTACTCTACCATCCGACCGAGCGTTCACCGATCCTTTGCAGCGCCAATTATAATTCAAAACATCTCTGCAGCTTCGATTCCCATCACACCATAACTTCATAGCGATCGGCGACGCGACTACCGCGTGCGCGTGTCAACATGGTCAGTAGTATACGGCGCCGATCCCTTCGCCAGATACACAATGTCACTAACATTGACCAGCCCTCCGCAACCGGCCAAAACTGGGAAAAATACCAGAAGACGTTTGCCGACGATGAGGTAGAAGAAAAGAAGATTACCCCCCTCACCGATGAGTATGCGCTTCCTCCAGCTCGTCCGTCCCTGCTCCGCTAACCTGCCACCAGGGATATTCAAGTCCTGAAGACATATGGCGCCGCGCCGTACGGTGCTGCCATCAAGAAGCTCGAGAAGCAGATCAAAGAAAAGCAACAGAGCGTAGATGAAAAGATTGGTGTCAAGGTACGCCGCGCGCGAGCGTGAAGAATGCCCTCTTATGCAAGCAGCTGACCCGTGCAGGAATCCGACACTGGTCTCGCACCACCGCATCTATGGGACGTCGCTGCTGACCGCCAACGCATGGCAGAAGAACAACCGTTCCAGGTTGCTCGATGCACGAAAATTATCGCCGATGAAAAGGGTGACGAGTCTAAAAGCAAATATGTCATCAATGTTAAACAAATTGCCAAGTTTGTCGTCCAGCTCGGAGACCGGGTCAGCCCCACGGACATTGAAGAGGGCATGCGCGTCGGCGTCGATCGAAACAAGTACCAAATCATGCTGCCCTTGCCTCCCAAAATCGACGCAAGTGTTACCATGATGACGGTAGAGGAGAAACCCGATGTGACGTACGGCGATGTCGGAGGCTGCAAAGAACAAGTCGAAAAGCTCAGAGAGGTCGTCGAGATGCCGTTACTATCACCGGAGCGATTTGTCAACCTTGGTATCGATCCACCAAAAGGAGCTTTGCTATACGGCCCTCCGGGTACAGGAAAGACCTTGTGCGCCAGAGCTGTTGCCAACAGAACAGATGCTACCTTCATACGAGTCATCGGCAGCGAGCTGGTTCAAAAGTATGTCGGTGAGGGTGCGAGGATGGTCCGTGAGCTGTTTGAGATGGCCCGGACGAAGAAGGCGTGCATCATCTTCTTTGACGAGATTGATGCCGTCGGAGGCGCGCGGTTTGACGACGGCGCCGGTGGCGACAATGAGGTCCAGAGAACCATGCTGGAACTCATCACACAGCTGGACGGCTTCGATGCTAGAGGCAATATCAAGGTTATGTTTGCCACCAACAGACCCTCGACTCTCGACCCTGCTCTCATGCGTCCCGGCCGAATCGATCGCAAGATTGAATTCTCGCTGCCGGATCTCGAGGGGCGTGCCAACATTCTCCGCATCCACGCCAAGAGCATGTCGGTTGAGAGAGACATCAGATGGGAGCTCATCTCGCGCCTTTGCCCCAACGCCACTGGCGCAGAGCTGCGTAGCGTCTGTACAGAGGCTGGCATGTTTGCTATTCGCGCTCGGAGAAAGGTGGCAACTGAGAAGGATTTCCTTAGTGCCGTCGACAAGGTCATCAAGGGCAATCTCAAGTTTAACTCTACTGCTACATACATGCAGTACAATTAGAGCAGGGAGTCGTGAGCGAATAGACTGTATGAGTACAAGATGATACTAGGTGAACTGGTAATATGTTTATAGTTGAGGGAGTCGACTCTCGCTTCTTGTGACGAGAATGGCGTATATCACTTATGCAGACGAATGCCCTTCTTCATGATTTTCATATTGCCAGGACATAATTGTCCAGCGGTATAGCTAGAGTACTAATGTAATGCGATGCGATGTGATAATGCGAGACGCCGACACCAAACGCAAGTGAAAGTTGATATCCAGGACCCAAACACCGGTCCCCATGAGTGAATGCGTGATGAGTGTGACTTCTTGTTGATATAATATAGAATGGAATGAATAGAGCCGATGATGGAAACAGTGCGCATGTTGAATAGTATAACTGGGACGCTTGAGAGAGAAGAGAACAGCACACGAGCATCAGCACGCCATGTCATGTGCGAGAGCGGGACTGACGAGACAGCCAAAGCAGACGACCTCGCCTTCAGGCCCTCTTTCAACGCAGCAACGGCTGCAGACCACCGCACGATGCCCGCACGAGGCCCAATCTTGCGCAGCGCTGGGAGCCTGCCGAGGCTCTAACCTGTGGCGCTGATTTGACGATAAACTACCAGACTCATCGGATAAATTTTCTGTCCATATTGGCTGTGATGACGGCGATGATGGTGTCGCGTCGGCGTCTTCCATCTGGAACGAGCGAGAGAGGGCCTCCTGTTCGGATATGAGCGAGGACATGTCGACACGCCCGCGACACTGGCGGATGCACACGAAGCACGTCTGCTCGCTGCAGCCCTCGCAGCGGGCGAACGAGTCCAGATCTGACTTCTTCGTGGGGCGTCTATGGCAAATGTGACACGGCGCGAGGAGGATGTTGCTGCTCGGCAGTCTGCTGCTGTCCGTGTTGGGCAAGGTTCCCTGCCAGGATGGCTGCTGCGAGAGGTGCCGTCGAGGCACGTGGCTCGCGTTGGATGTCTTGTAGGCTCCGTCGTCGGCACCGTCATCGCTGAGGTCGAGCCGCGTGCGTTTCGGCACCGGGGCGGCCATCTTGCGTGCCGAGACGATGTGTGGATGGTAGTCGCCGCCAAAAGTGCACCGCTGTGAGGCCGTTCTGTCATCGGGGCGGTGGCGGGCAAAGAGGCCGTCCTCGCGGTCGTCGTGGCTTTCGTGCCATTGTCGCTTACGAGCGGCGGGAGGAGGGATGGTTGTGCCGACGAGTGGCATGGAGCAGGGAGGCGGATTGGACAGGATTCGTCAGGAGCTGGAATTGGGGCTGGGGACGTTGCACGGGTGTCACGCCGAATGAGGCGGTTGAGAGCAGAGCGTGGCAATCTCAAGGTTTGCAGTTTGGTGGTGGTAGTGGCGGTATATATGCGCGTGAGTTGTGACTGGAGAGATATCCGAGAATGAGGGAATTGGCTGAGGAGGATGGCGGGAGACGGCATAAGTTCGCTCAGACTAGAGAAGTAATGTTGCGTGGCGGTTGAGCTGAGGCAGGATCGTTTTGATGGGCTCTTAGAACCGGGATGCTGGGAGTTTGGCGTGGGCGGGTTTCATCGCCGTGGCCACTCCCGCGCACTGTACTGTATCTGGCCTGACTTTTGAGGGAGCTGTACTGTAACACACGCCAGAGCGAGATTTTGTTTAGCAAGACAGCGAGCGGCATACACTGAACGATAGATCATACTGTGACCACCTATACCTGGTAGTAACAGGCAGGCAGGCAGGCAGGCAGGCCGGCTACTAATGCCTGAGTTTCTGTACCTCTGTACCTACATACCTATGCATTTTATGTTTACACAGTATGAAACGTGATCTCACCGGCAGGCATTGTAGAAGCCGAGCTAAGAGCTTGCCCGCCATCTCTTTTTATACGGCAGTGTCTATATCTGGATTTGTGTTAGAAGTCGCCGAAGCACTCTATAGCGTCGAATTTGCCTAGAAAGAGTGGCTTTGACCCCCCGCAACTCTAGTCTTTAAGGGTATGATTAAGAAAAACCCTCTTGAATCCGGCTCCGAGGGATGTCTTGTGTGAGCTGGTCATAAATAGCAGGCATTGGTAATTGGCAGAGAGCATCGATAATGCATAAATATAGACGATGTGATCGGCTGGAAAAGGCTCCTAGACCGCCATAGAGATACTACCGTTAACAACAAAGGATAGGCTCATTGCACTTCATTGTAATCATCATTATCATTATCGTTTATTATTGGTCGTTGACAGTGCGGTGTTTTGAAATCGTACTGTATCGGCGCCACGCTGCTGATACTGCCCATCGCTCAAGGGCGTCAAAAGAGTAGGTCGAAGTCTCCAGCTAGCTAGGCTCGCTCGTCGGCCTCTTTTTTTTTGAATGCAGTAGCAATAGCTCCTTCCGCAGCTCACTTGTTACTACTAAATACTACCAGGTACTGTACCTACTAGGTGTGGACTTTACATAGTACATCGGTAGTACATCGGTAGTACAAACCTACAGTACTTGCTTCTTTGCTGCGTGGGCGGAAAAGCTTGATCGTATGTATGGCTTGGTAGTGCGGAGGATGTCAAGAAAAATATCAAGAAACTGATCGTTCGTATTCTGAATGCTCAAGATGACTTGTGGCATCACTGCTGCCCTTGCTGCTGATCTCGTTGTACTTACAGTATGACTACTACTAATATAGTACCTAGCACCTGTACTGCATGCAAGGCATAACTTGGCACCCGCGGCCGCGACCGCTCTCGTCCTCCTCTCCCCCCGTCCCCCAAGCGCCAGCGCCAGCTCGTCGCCAGCCTCTTCCACCTCGCATCCTACACATCACCATCTTCGCTTTCAGCGCAGGCCGCGTCCAATTATAGCTGTACAGTTCAGTTGGCGGCGCACATCATCCAGTTCGTTATTTAACCTTTTGTCAATTCTTTTTTCTACCAATCCCTCCAATTCCCATCATTCTCAATGCGCCCGTTTCCCCTGCCCGTTGCTCCTGTCTCTTTACCAGCCTTCGCCCTGTAACGCCCTTCAGCTTTTCGTTGCCAATTCCTCCGACCATCGCGTCCGGCCATTCTTCATCATGCAGTCCTTTTTGAACCTCTTTGAAGCCCCTTCTTTCTTGTCTCTTACGCACTCAGTACTTTCTCCCGACGCACTGCTCGCCTGCCGACGTTGCTCTCCATGTCTACCAGTCTAACATTGGCTCACCAGCTCGATATCGGCAGCTAGCTCTGCAAATCGGGCCGTGAGGGCTGCAAAGCGATACCCAGCATACAACAGGCGCTGAAGTGAGGTTTGCTCTGCCGCTTACTCACCGATTCTCTCCGGTGCTGCCAACAGACGAATTCTCGGCACATCATAATGGACTCGTATTCGTCATTTAGAGACAGAGATACCGGCGGCAGATCTCCGACAATGGAAAGACCTCCACGCGTGAGAGATGGCTCACGCATCCGAGATGACCGAGCCGAGGCATTTTATCGACCACGATCCCCTGGTGAGCCCTCGAACGTCACCAACGAGTAGGTAGATTTGTATGCTAACGATCCCTCAAAGGCAATGAGCGACGTGATCGACGACGGTCGCGCTCTCCGATCGATCGATATGAACCTCGCTCTCGTCGAGATGACCGTGACAGGGACGATAGAAGACGCGGACCGTCCCCTCCGTCTAACATTGATCGCTACGTGCCGGGACACGACGCCGCACCGGCCGGAAACCTCGTCAATCCTGTGCCGAACCCTGCCCAGCTTCCGTATCAAGTTGGCTTCTCATTCTTTAGTGAATGGTGGCGAATGAATGAAAAGGTCAAGGAGGACAAAGAAAGGGCTCGAACTGGTCGTCGCAGAGAGCCCGAACGTCCTCGCGGCGCACGTGAGAATCAAGAAGAGAGAGACAAAGAAAAGGCACAAATACAGACTGCCTATGACGCGTATAAAGAGGAACTGCAGGCTAAAATGGCGCGAGCTTTTGTTGGCGAACACAAAAAAGAACAGTGGTTCAGGGAAAGATACGTGCCCCAAGTTCGGGACGGGTTTAAAGCCAAGCTCAACGAGATTCGGCGTGGCGCTTACAGTCAGTGGGAGCAGGACATGGAGTCTGGCACCTTTGATGAGTTTTCCCTGGAGGGTATTCCTAAATCGGAGAGTAATGGGAGTGGTGGTGTCATCGAAAAGGAGGAGGGTGAAGCTACCGCGGCCAATGAGATTCTCGGAGTGAGCGACTTGGTACCTGCACATGGCGCAGACATTCGCGATGAGAGTCACTGTCAGCCAACACTGCTTATCAAGACGATTGCGCCACATGTTGGTCGACATAACCTTGAAGAATTCTGCAAAGAACATCTCGGCGAGGAAGAGGGTGGCTTCAAGTGGCTGTCACTGTCGGATCCCAATCCCAGCAAGCGATACCATCGAATCGGATGGGTTATGTTACATCCTTCTTCCGACGTCGCAATGACAGCTGACCGGGCAGACCCGAAAGACGCAGACGGAGAAGTCTCCGCTGCCGCCGTGCCTCCCGCTTCCACGGCTGAAAAGGCACTGGATGCAATCAATGGCAAGACTGTCAAAGATGAGGCTCGAGGTGATTTTGTCTGTCATGTGGGAGTGCATAACCCGCCTGGCAACCCCAGGAAAAAGGCACTTTGGGATCTGTTCTCTGCGCCCGAGAGGATTGATAAAGATTTGCTCCTCATTCAGAAGCTTGTGAACAAGTATGAGGAAGATTTTGGCTCAGACTTTCAAGCGATCATTAGGGTGGAGGAGAAGGTGGATAGTCTGAGAAACTCTGGCTCGCTGAAGCCTGCCATCCCGCCTACACTCCGCAAAAAAGTGTCCAAAACAAAAGAGGTCTCGATGGACGAAGCCATGGATGGCGAGGGTGACGACGAAGAAGGTATGGCCTCTGATGAAGAGGAAGAAGGTGCTGTAGATGAGGACGAGGTCGATGATGAGCACATGCTGGTGAAGAAGAAGCAGCTCGATCTCCTCATCGAATACCTGCGCCGTGTGTTCAACTTTTGTTTCTTCTGCGTTTTTGAAAGCGACTCCATTCATGAGCTGACACGCAAGTGTCCTGGTGGTCACCTGCGTCGCCCTCGTAGCACTCTTTCCAGCTCGGGTCGGGCTGTAGCGAGGGCCAGCGCCGACGGAAGTTCTTTTCCAACAAAGAAGCGTGCTGATGTCGATGACGACGTCGATATGGATCCTCAGGAGAACGACAAGAAGATTCGCAACACTTCGGGCAAGACGGAGCAGCAACTCATGCGGGCTTTCAATTGGGTCAAGACCTTTGAAGACAAGCTGCAGCAGATTCTCGAGCCGCAAGCGATTGAAATCCGCAAGCTGGGTGGGCGGCCTATCGACGAGGCTGTCGAGGCTGAGCTCGCAAAGTACGTGAAGCAGGAAGACGAACACAAATGGCGTTGCAAGGCTCCCGAATGTACCAAGCTGTTTAAGGAGGAGCACTTTTGGAAGAAGCATGTTGAAAAAAGACATACGGAATGGCTAGATGGCTTGAAGGAAGAGGTATGTTTTGATTGTAAAGTGAAGCAATGTCGCATGCTGACGGTGCGTGTCCAATAGTTCGAATTGGTGAATGCATACGTGATGGATCCGTCACATATCGCACCGTCGCGTACGGATCCCAACTCGAATGGACACTTTCCTCAAAACAACGGCAATGCCGCAGCTGGTACGCCTAGAGGGTTTAACCTGCAGAGCTTTTCGACGAACCCGATGATGATGCCGCCATTCCCCGCGGGCGGCCTGCCCAACGTCTTTCAAGGCATGCAGAGCAATGGCTGGAACGGTATGGACCATGACCGTGCTGGCGGAGCCATCCGCAGAGGCGGCATGTCTAATCGTGGCCAATATCGAACTGGCCCATATGATCGCCGCGGCGGCCACCGCTACGACGGGGGCCGTGGCAGGATGGGCGGCTCTCGTTGGGGTGACGGCGCCGGTGCCAGTGCTGGAGGTCCGCGCGAAGCTGTCCAGGGGAGAAGTCTCAAGAGCTACGAAGATCTCGACAATGTCTCGGGAAGCGGCGGTGGAGAGCTAAACTATTGAGTGTAGTTTCTATGATATCTCTTTAGTTTTTGGTGGGGGTCTCTTGGCTGTTGCTGGCGTTGTGCTTCGTACGGAGAAGAGACATGAGTTGGATGATTTTCAGAAGTCTGCTCCCATCTTTTCTTGGCCGCTTGGTCTCGACTATGTATACTTATCTGCACTTGGAGCAAAATAAACCAATATGTATGTGTTTGCCATACCTTTTTTGTGTCGTCTTGTTTTTGAAAGACTCCTCCGGGTTCCTCCTTTGCAAGATTATTACATCCAATCATAGCGAACCACTAAAAATCGTGGACACGGCTAGCGCTACAGCGATTGCCCACCGTAGAGCACTATATCGCATGTACCCCACGCCTCTAAACTTTTTTCATGATTTTCATGGAATTTTGCTACACATTACTTATTGTAAGGCCGAAGTAACCGTTTCTTCTGTTATTCTTTTTCTGCAAAGACAAAATGGGCCTTTTACAGGAAGGTAAAGGGTGAGTAACTGTGCCCTGCATGATGATCAACAATCGCCCGTCTAACGTGAGCAACTCGCCGTCCCTCGCAGTCGAAAAAAAATCAACAACGACCCGAACAACACAAAATGGACGCGCGACACCAGCAGATTCGGCCACAAGATCATGTGCTCGCAGGGATGGCAGCCCGGTCAGTTCCTCGGCGCCCAGGACGCACCGCACGCCGAGCTGCACTCGGCCGCCAGCGCATCCTTCATCCGCGTCGCGCTCAAGGACGACATGAAGGGACTGGGCTTCGACCGGGCCAAGGAGGACGAGGTGACGGGCCTCGACGTCTTCTCAGACGTGCTGAGCCGGCTGAACGGCAGGTCGGAGGCGGCGGTAGAGCAGGACCAGCAGGCGCGGCTCGCGATCAAGGCGAACCGCTACGTGGAGATGCGCTGGGGCCAGATGCGCTTCGTGCGGGGCGGGCTGCTGGTCGGGGACAAGCTGAAGGGGGAAGAGGAGGAGGAGGAGGAGGAGGCCAGCGATGCGTCGTCGTGCACCCTCGTGGCGGAGAAGAAGAAGAAGAAAAAGGGGGGCGCGGTGGGGGGGTCGGCGAGGAAGAAGGATAAGAAGAGCAGCAAGCGGAGGTCTACAGAGGACGGTGATGGAGTATCCGGTAGTCTAGAAATGAAGGAGAAGAAGCGCCGACGCGAGCCTGGCGGGGATGACGAGACAAAGGCGGAAAAGAAGAGGCGCAAGAAGGAAAAGAAAGAGAAAAAGGCAACCAAACTAACCAGGTCTGAGGATGAGCCCGACGATGATGAGTCCACTGAGGAAGTAGTCAAGAAGAAGGCCAAGAAGGAGAGGAAGAGGGAAAAGCGCGAGAAGAAGGACGAGAAGAAGCGTCGCAAGGCCGCCGAGAAAGATAGCAGCGACCCCAGCAGCGACTCCAACTCGGAAGAGCCGACGACGACGGCCAGCGGCACCGGCGCATCAACACCGGCGGTGGGCATCTCGGGGACCTCTACGCCGACGGCGGGGGCCAACAGGAATTTCGTCCGTTCGCGCTTCATCGCACAGAAGAGGCAGGCGGTGCTGGATGCCAAGGCGCTGAATCAAATATTCATGGTCAAGGCTTGAGCGTGACGGACCATCCCCCCCC
>JAFEME010000649.1:0-14827 GCA_018831755.1 Niveomyces coronatus
CCCCCCCCCCCCCCCCCCCTGTCTCAATATATCCCCGGAAGCCAACCGAGAAGAGAAAGATTACACGCTTTTCTTTCTTTGCCTCCCTGACCGTCGCAGTACAGACTGACGATGTAACCAATCTTGTTCCAGAAACAAAAAAAAAACGAAACCGAGGACAAGACGAAGAAGAAGAAGAAAAATTCTGTTAGCCCTCCATGTTCGGACTTCCATTGTGAGAGTAAGAGGAAGAAACTCGAGGGGCTGCGCCTGTTGGCTAGTCAGTTCACGGTTGCCCGCTAGAGAATGGACAACAAGAGAAGAGAGCAAGACAAAAAGCTTATTCCAACACTAACCCCGTCCCTAAGCGGTATATCGCTCATACCCAGCCACTACTACTACTTACATCCGAGATACCTGCACCTTGTTACGGCGCCCCCCTTCAATCCGATCGACACAGCCCACCCGGTGGCGCCTCTACCCTCCCACCTCCCACCCTCTAGTCAGTTCCCAATCTCTAATTGTGGCAAGCCTCTTCTTCAGGTAGTTTTGCCGGTTTGACATGAGGAAGGATGAAGCTGGACCTCTCTCTCTCTCTCTCTCTCTCTCCCCACCTCGTCGGCACCGTTGAGAAACCACACGACTCACGAGGCTGCGGAATGAGGCAATTTCCAACAGGACGCTTTCTCTTCTGACATCCACCAGGTTATTGATCTGTGTTTTCTCTTTACTCCCCCCACTCCCCTCTATTCTACTCTATTGTTTTTTTTTTTTTTGCTTCCACCTACTCTCCCTCCCAAAACGGCTTCCCTCTCGCCCATTGGACCGGCGACTCCAGCCCTGTCGAGTCAACACACAACACACACTCTGTCTCTCTTTCTCTCTTACACCCTCCCCCTCCCCCCTCCCCTGTCTCCCCTTTCCAACTTACACGCCCATCCATCAAACCATCACTGCCTCTTCTAGCTTCCTGTTGCTGCGTGAATGCATGCTGTCCGCATTCAGCTCAATCCATCTTTCCACGTTTCTCTTGTCATCAAGCTCTCACCTCGTAGAAAAAATTGCAAACCGATACCTCTCGGCTTTTCCATTCTCAGCTAGCTTTTCCTTCAAATCCATAACTCTTCTTCAATTTTTTTATTTTCCTTTCTCAGATGGAGACTCGACTCCATCCAGCTACCTAGCCCTAGCTGACACGCGCTTGCTCCCACCCGTGACTCGTCTTTATTTACCAGTATATAATGCCTCACATCTGTGCATGCCCATCTTCAGTGTCGTATTAGATCTTGTTCTTCTTGTTTTTCCTTCTGAATACTACCCTGTTTGCATCTGTTTCCCCTTTTGCTCACGCAGGACTTTTGTCTTGCAGCAGTTGAGCTCCATTACCTGACCTCACCGGTCGTCCTTTTCTTTTCTCTTCTTCAAGTCCTTCTTCTACTTTGGACCCATTCATGGCGTCCGAAAAAGCCGCAGCCGACGTCCAGACGGATCGTATTCGCTGGCAAGATGAGGAAAAGGGCCAGCGGAGGCGCTCTCGCCCCAGCCTAAGCCGTGTCAACTCGACCGACTCCATGGCTATTCGCAGCATCCATTCGCGTGCTCAGGTCGATCCCTCCGTGACGCTGCCCATTCAGTACCGCACTGTGTAAGCTCTAAACACCGCGCTGCGAGATTTGACTCGAGATCAATTTTCAAGACACCAAAATTCTAACCAACTATGCCAGCTCTTATGGCATCTCGGAATCCAAGGGTCAGGAGCGCGCCGAGGCCTCTCGCGCCGCCAATGCCACCGCCAAAGGTACACTTTCCCTCACAAAAAAAAATCAATCAAGACTTCTTTCTTTCAGTTCACAAGCTAACAAGTATTCAGACCTCGGGGATTTGGAATGGCACACCATCACCACCGACGAGGTTGCTTCTCGCCTCACCGTTTCGCCCCAGGCCGGTCTGTCCGACGACCAGGTAAAGCGTCGCCAGGGCGAGTATGGTCGCAATGCCCCGTCACCCCCCAAGACGAACCGCGGCTGGACCATCTTTGGCTACTTCTTCAAGGGCTTCGGTGGCATCTTGCTCGTCGGCAGTATCCTCGTCTTCGTCGCTTGGAGACCCCTCGGCGAGCCCAATCCCGCCCTTGCCAATCTTGCCCTCGCCATCGTCCTTCTCGGCGTCTTCTTCATCCAGGCCGGGTTCAACATGTTCCAGGACTGGTCCACCTCACGTGTCATGGCCTCCATCAAGGACATGCTGCCCGAGCAGTCGCAGGTCGTCCGCAACGGCAACCTCGTCCACGTCCCGGCTGATGAGCTCGTTCCTGGTGATATCGTCCACATCAAGCTTGGCAACAAGATGCCCGCCGATGTCCGTCTGATAGAGGCTTCCTCCGACATCAAGTTCGACCGCTCCGTCCTCACTGGAGAGTCGGTCCCCATCCCCGGCACGGTCAACCACACCGACGACAACTATCTGGAGACGCACAACATTGGTCTGCAGGGTACTCACTGCGTTACCGGCAGCGGTATCGGTATTGTCGTCGCCACCGGTGACAAGACCGTCTTCGGCCGCATCGCTACCCTCACCAACGAGCCCAAGACCAAGCTGACAACCATGGAGAAGGAGGTCCTCTACTTTGTTGCCTTCATCTGCGCCATCATGCTTACCATGATCATTGTCGTTCTCATCCTCTGGGGTGCTTGGCTGCGTAGGGATCACCCCGACTTCATCTCCGTCAGTGCCCTCATTGTCAGCTGCGTCAGTGTTGCCATCGCCTTCATCCCCGAGGGTCTCCCCATCGCCATCACTGCCGGTCTCACCATCACCGCCAACCTGATGAAGAAGAGCGACGTGCTCTGCAAGTCCCTCAAGACTGTCGAGACCCTCGGCTCCGTCTCCGTCATCTGCTCCGACAAGACCGGTACCCTGACCCAGGGCAAGATGACGCTGACCGACTGCGCCGTCGGCAGTGCCACCCTGACTGTCGATGATCTCCGCTCGAGGCTCGAAAAGGACAAGACCAGCACTGAATCTCGCTCCTTTGTTCAGCTCGGCGCCCTCGCTGCCATGTGCAACGCCGCCGAGCTTGACGCCTCGCAGACCGACGTCCCTCTGGCCAAGCGCAACATCTTTGGTGATGCCACGGATACGGCCATCCTCCGTTTCTCCGAGTCCCTCGCCGAGGGCAATGTGGGCTACTACCGATCATGCTGGACAAAGGTTTTCGATCTCGCCTTCAACAGCAAGAACAAGTTCATGATCCGTACCTTTACCAGCAGCCGCAAGGAGGCTGTCCAGCACACTCTTCACACTGCCGGTGCCTCCCAGTTTGGCGACAGGGACGTCCTCTTGACCATCAAGGGCGCCCCTGATGTGCTCATCGGTCGCTGCTCCGAATACCTCACCCCTGCGGGTGACCTCGCCCAGATGGACGAGAGCGCCCTCAACGCGTTCGAGCGCCTCAAGCAGGGATACTCTGAGCAAGGCAAGCGTTGTCTTCTTCTCGCCCGCAAGATTGTTCCCGGAGGTACCATCCAGCACAACATCGAGGACGGTGCCTACGAGGGCGAAATCACTGGTCTCGCCAAGTCCGGTCTCACTCTTGTCGGTCTCGTCGCCATTGTCGATCCTCTCCGACCCGAGATCCCAGAGGTCGTCTCGACCCTACGTGGTGCTGGTATCCGATTCAACATGGTATGTGCCCTGCCAGTCCCGCCTGGACACAATGCGTCGCACAGACAAATGCTAATCACGAACTTACAGGTCACCGGTGATTTCAGCCTGACTGCTCTAGCCATTGCCCGCGATGCCGGCATCATCTCCCGCGTGCACGTCGACGGCGCCAGCCACCTCGAGCGCAACCCCGTCGCGTCCCCGGCAGCGAGCGAAATCGATGAAAAGAACGGCAGCAAATACTCTCGTGGCGCCCTGGTCATCAGTGGCAGCGAGCTGACTCTCCTCAACGACCATCAGTGGGCCCTGCTCACCGAGTATGAGGAGATCGTCTTTGCGCGCACCACACCCGAGCAGAAGCTGCGCATCGTCCGCGAGTTCCAGAAGGCAAACGTTGTGGCCATGACCGGTGACGGCGTGAACGACGCTCCCTCGCTCAAGGCGGCCGACGTCGGCATCGCGCTTGGTAGCGGCTCCGACATTGCCATGGAGGCAGCCGACATGGTTCTCCTTGACAAGTTCTCATCCATTGTCGTTGCTGTGCAGTACGGTCGTGTCGTCTTTGACAACTTGAAAAAGGTATGTTTGAGTCGGAAAAGGCAACGACGGAGTACTTTGGCTAACAAACATAGGTCATCGCCTATCTTCTCCCTGCTGGTAGTTTCGCCGAGTTCTGGCCCGTCATTACCAACGTCGCCTTTGGTCTTCCTCAGATTCTGTCTTCTTTCCTCATGATCATCATCTGCTGCTTCACGGACTGCATGGCCGCCACCTTCTTGTCCTATGAGAAGCCCGAGGCTGATGTGCTGCTCCGCCCGCCGAGAAATGTCAAGAAGGACCGTCTCGTCAACTGGCAGCTCATCTTCCAGGCCTACGGCATCATCGGCATGACGGAGACGCTCGCCTCGTTCGCCATGTCGTACTGGTACTTGGAACGACAGGGCGTTGCTTTCAAGGATCTGTGGTTCTCCTTTGGCAAGGTTCCTGCCGGCATGACCAACGAATATTACCAACAGAAGCTCACCGAAGCCTCGTCCATCTACTTTGTCAACCTGGTTGTGATGCAGTGGTTTAACTTGATGACGGTGCGCTGCCGTCGCCTCAGCATATTCCAGCATCCGCCCATCTTCAACAAGAAGACGCAGAACCTGTGGCTCTTCCCGTCCATCATCTTTGCCCTCCTCATGGTCTTCCTGTGGTGCTACCCGCCCGCCATTCAGCGCGTCATTGTCACTGCGGCCGTGCCTGTTGAGTACTGGTTCCTGCCGCTTGCGTTTGGTCTATACCTCGTTCTCCTCGACGAGGGTAGAAGGTTCCTTGTCAGAAAGTATCCGACCAGCTGGGTTGCCAAGGCCGCCTGGTAATTGCGTTGGCAATGCGCGTCGTGGATGGGTCTGGCATGGTCGAAAAGAATTTCTGTAGATACTGTTCAATTTTGTAATAGAATGTTGCATACACACACATATGATTAATCAGATCGCTGTCTGTTGATAGACCAACTCAAGCCACGATTAATTTCTATTGCCCATCTTCAGCTGCTTGTATCCAGCTGGCGGCCCAACAATTTCTCACGACACTCGCACACGTGATGAACAGCCGGCATCTACGTCGAGTGACTGGTGTGCCATTGCAGTCTCCACTGGTATGACTTGTGCTAGACAGCAGCTGCAGCAACTTGGAGACAACGCAGCGATGCTACAGTACCTACACATGAGGTGGCCAACAAAAAAAAAGCTGCCCTTCTGCTCCATCTTCTACCATAGATGATTTGGCAGGTTCTTTTGTCCACCCTTTGCTATAGTAGAGTAGTATGTGTGGCAACTAGGTAGGTACTTTACGAATAGTTGGGTACGCAACTGGCGGGTTCCTACGCATATTGACGCGCAATAGAGAAACAGACCAACGACTATTTTTGTCCTTTACTTTTCTCACACAGGTCTGGTTACCTGGTCATAGTCCATCTTCTGCTCGTTATATGCTGGGCTCTGCTGACGGGAGGCACCAATAGTGATCAGAGCTGGGCAAGACCGGAGGAAAGTGTGCGCTTATCGATGAACAAGAGAAAAATCTTGCCGAACAGCCCGTAATTACCCATCTACGTAGTCCTAGTCAGTCCAGTTTATTATTATCATGGAATGTGAAGCTGGGCGTGATTGGCCTGAAACCTATTCAATAGTATTCCGGTACAAGCCGACAGCTACGCGAGTACCCAGACAGCCATAGCCTGACACACTGCAGCGCCGCGTACCTCTTCATCAGTCGGCACGTATCCATCTCTCCCGTCAGCTGTACTTATGCACATATCCGCTCCCCCTTAGATGCATGTCATGCAGAGGCTAGTCCATTCTCGGCTGGCTTGCTGGTCCCACCCGAACAACCTTTTTTTCCCTCCCCTCTGCCCTTGCTCCTTGTCTCGCCTGCCCACCTGCTTTGGCTGGGGAGGGAGTGAGCGAACGAGCGAGCGTCACGTCCGCGCCTCCGCCTGGGCTGGATCTGTGCCGTACCAGACCAGGCGGAGAGCGACAAGAACCTTTTGCCTATTTTATTGTGCGCCGCCGCCTCTGGCCCAAAAACTCGCCAGCATGAGACCACGGCGGCACCAAAAAAAAAATCGCTACAAAGGAGATGCGCCCCAGAAGGAAAATCCCTCTTCGCCCGAAATCCCCCTTCCCCCCAAATCGTCACATCATCACCTTTTCCCTTTCCCTTACTGCCAACGCCTCCAACCCATCAAGCCCATCGCCAGAACATCGCCAACCAACCGCTTTTGCTTACCAGTTAAAATTCCTCACCTCTACACTCACCACGTAATACGCCCCCTTGGCCGGCCTTGGTCACGGACTGCACCGCTGCCATCACCACTATACCAATTACCTTCTACCTGCCCGTCACGCCGACCTGTCAGCACCAGATTACCAGAGCAAACGCGGCTTTCGCCCAATTCAAAAAAAAATTGTTGCCTTGCATCAGCAACAACCTACGCCTTTCTCTCCCTCTCTCTCTCCCTCTCTCTCGCAGCGCCAACAATACATTACGCCACCTACCAGACTATCATCGCGTCTCTTTTTGGGACTCTTTCAGCTAAAACCTACTTATCTCATGGCTCCACAGACAAAAACGCCCGACAGTCGGCGCAAGTCTGGAGGCAAGTCGACGTTTATCATCACTCTTAATGTTCCTTCGGCGCTACTGCGCGAGGCTCTTGGTGACGAGGTTACCAAGGCAGACTCGCCTGCCGCCTCTAGCGACCACAAAGATACGAGCGATGTGAAAGAGTCACCGTCTACACCCGTCCCAGCCGCCAATGGCAACGGCGAGGCCGCCGCGTCCGATTCGAATGCCGCCACACCCGCGGGCGATAGCACGCCAGCACCGTCATTGATGGGTCCCCCGACTGATGGGAAAAAGAAGGGTGGCAAGAGGAGCGCTGCCGGGGAAGGACAGCCCAAGATTCGCGGCAAGCCAGGTCCTAAGAAGAAGCCACGTCTGTACGTATCAGTACCACAACTACACTTCAACCTACCATTACTAACCTGCCAAACGTAGGGACGATGGCACCATCGATCATGCTGCTGTTCGCGCCAATGCTGCCGCACATAAGCTTGGGCCCAAGGCCAACCAAGGAGCCATCAACGCAGGGCTTCGCGCTCTCGACCGATCGGGTAAACCATGTCGTAAATGGGCTCGAGGCAACTTTGTTCTCAAAAGCTTCACCGGGGTCGTCTGGGAGATCAACCGCTGGACAGCACCTCCAAAGCCAAATGGCGTTCCGGATGCCGGTTCCGACGACACTCCTGCGGACTCGATTGACAGCAGCAACAAGGAGAATAAGGACAACGCACAAGAGGAGGGTCACAGCGTCGCCCAAAGCAATGCAGACGGTGACATAGAGATGCAGAGCGCTCCTAGTTTCAAGGCGTCGTCACCGGCACCAGTGTCGACACCCGCGCCAGCCCCAGCGCCTGTCGCTGCTGCGTCGTAGTCGTCGTCTCTAACTTGAACCGGGCACGTCACTTGTTGACCTTTTTTTTCTCTCTTTTTACGTCGCGCTCGATACCTTTTCGCTTCTGGATACACAGGCAGACTTGATGCCACATGCCGGAGCATCGGCCGGGCTATTTCAATAATCATGGCTTGGGGTTTACAATAAGCTGGCGTCTATTAAAGGTTTGCATGAAAGTGATTGGTACATCTGCAGCATTTCCCAGCTGCAAAGGCGTTTGTATGTTCTCATTTGTGCTCAGGGCGTGTAATTATAGGGCAGCGAGTCTTTGCTTTGTCTTGTTAGATTTACATTGGATTGGGTTAGAACGAATCAATTTGTGCATGTTTTATGGTGCGTGTTGACCGCAAACGTGCTGGCAACTATTCAAGGAGGATTCTAAGCATGGCCCGGTTTGGGGGTGTGATGAGGGCGGAGCAGAGGTCGATTATGAATGCATATCCACCGCCAGCATGCCTACCCTCTGGGTCCTCTGGGTCAGGGCTGCGCCCAACAAATCACGAGTCTTGAGGCCGACCTTGCAATCTTACCATTTTGTGTTTGGAGTTTCACATCACGATCTCTCGGGTCTTATCGCCACCTATCCAAGACTATGCGGTCAATTTATTTGACAAGCTAGATTTTCACCCCTACTTACCTGGTAGGGAGGGTGGCCAAAGGTCAATGGAGATGAGGTATTCGCCTAAGGAGACAGACAATGCTACATACTTGGCAGTTATATGAGGATTCCACACCCTCGAGAATGAGAAGTGTTGAAGTCTCATTTCCCAAGGTTTGTGGCAAAGCTGCTATAAAGAAAGGCATGTGTCGTTTCAAGCTCCGATCGTCTTTTTTTCAAAGATGAAGTTTTATTGGATTTTTTTTTACGCTTCCAGCCATATCCCTATCTCTCGCGGACCTAGTCTATGTAGCTCTCCTGTTCTTTTTTCTTTTGTGAGGAAAAAAATCTCTGTTGGCCTGCTGAGCCGCTGGATCACATGATGACCGACGCAGCGACAGTGCCTGACCAACCAAATGTGTATCCCAGAAGTGGGTGTCGAGATGGAGCGTAAAAAGAGTCACTGACTGGGACAAGTCTTGGAGGGGGGAGGTTTTTCTTCTTCTTCGCGAGCCCCCCCCCCCAAAAAACTACTTGAATACGCCCAGACAATATTGGAACGGACCATTGCTCCGGGACGGGTAACATAGTTACAAATGTAGTTATGATGTAGGATCTAACAAGGTTTCTTGGGGTCGGCGCCGCGCGGGATTCGATATCCGGGGTTTAATACGTCAAGTCCGGACCATTTGAGGCAAGGAAATCCGAAACGGTCGTCTTAGATGTTGTTTGGGGAATTCTCGCGCGAGGCCTACGACAATCGGGATGTGCTGTAGAAGTTGGTCGACTGTCATGGCCAACGCCCGCTTCTCGCGGCTATGTAGGCTGCAAGTTCATAGCACGTTATAATTGGGCAGGTCTGCGTACGTGGCTGAGCGGGCAGCGGCGGCCTTGACGACTAGTGCCGCACAGTACACACATATGTGCATACTGTACGTACGCATATTGTGCATCAGCACCGTACGGATGCAACAATTCTGCTTGGCGACGACGGCTCGGCAACAAATGGGATTCAGATAGCGCCAATACCTTTTCGGACAGGTGGTCCAGTGACTGGTGCCGCGAGCGCTAGCGGAAACGTTGGGTGCGGCGACTTTTTGGAGTAGGGTAGGTCGGTACCGCTGTTAAAAGTAACCTTTCCCCCGGCCAGCAGATTGGTTGCGGGTAACCGTCAGTCAGCCTTTTGCCATACATCATCATCAATCACGTAATTTAGGACCAGATCCAACTTGGCAGAAAAGTACACAACTGATACGCACGTATTGATGGGCCGACTAATAAGATTGACCGGTGGTGCGGGACTGTCTAGTAATTCTGCTATCATTACTGTGGGAGGTACTGTAGTAGGTACAGGTCTCTTAAGGTACTGTACATACGGCAGCAGGTGGTCACCCCCAGAGGTAGGTACACCTGTCGCTACCTCTAAGTTGTAGTAGCCTGACCGGCTGCCTATCATTGGCACGGCCAAACCACGAACCATACACGAGCTCCCAACGTCAACTTCGTCCCGCTCTCTCCGCCACGAGCCGTCCATCATTATCGTCATAGCCTCACATCCGCTTCCCCGGCTGCAATCGAATACAACTGTTCAAGTATCACGGCTGCACAGACCCCATAAACGAAGATCCCTTCTCTAGCCTGAACCTGTTTTCCCCCTCAGCCGGATACAAGCGCAGTCTCGGCCTGCAGCACCCGGACTCTCTCGGCTTGCCCGTATTCCACTTCACTCTTCTGCATCTCTGGCGCCCTCATCATTATTACGAGGCGGCACGACTCGAGAAACACGACCGCAGTCTCATCTTCATCCTATAACACCGATACTACCGCCCTCCTTACTCCCTAATGTCTTCTGCCGGACTGCATCGCTCATCTGGTGCAAATCCAGAACAGGGCTTGCCCACGATTCACGACCTCGTCGCCAACGCCAGCCACCCAGATCGCGGTCATAATATCTATACTCCTCCCTCCCGTGTCTCTACCATCGACGGCAGCAGCCAGCCCATCATCAACCCTGCATCCTTTCTCGCGGACGAATTCCCTCACCCGAACTCCTCCAGGATGGACGATGTCGATGCGAGCAACAGCTCCCGCTCCAGCACCAATTCGACTTCGTTATCCCGAGCATTCGATATAGTTCGCGACGCCCGGGGCCCCGCTGATGACGAAGATAGCTTCTTCGTGCCGACCTACCTGGAATCGTCCGAGTACGTGCGCAGACTGCAAGAGAAGCATCAACAGTCGGTGGATTCGAGACGAGAGCAACAAAGAGCCGGCCACATGTACCCTGATGCCACCTTGCCATCAGACCCGGTGATGTCGGGAACCCACAGGGGTCTTTCCCATGCCGTTGTCGAGCGCCACACATCGTTACCAGACGGGGCAAATCCACCGTCACCACTGCCCTCTGCATGGAACCAGAGCGATTGCAGCGGCGGCATCGAGGTCTCCAACGGTGGCCTGGGTGTCAAACATGCCGAAAACAAGGGAGTCTTGGACAGGGAACACGAGGCCTGCGGCATCCGAGCGAATCACTACATGCCTGTGCAATGTGGCATATACTATTATGAAGTCCAGGTGATATCAAGCAAGTACGACGAGTAAGCTTTGACCAGAATTCTGCTCTGTTGGCGCATATTGACCCGACCTGCAGGACTTTTATCGCCATTGGATTCACCAGCAAGGCGGCTTCGATAGCCAGACCTATCGGGTGGGAGTCTGAATCGTGGGGCTATCACGCTGACGATGGCCGGTGCTTCTCGGGACAGAACATCGGACGAGCCTATGGTCCGACGTATTCTACGGGCGATGTCATCGGCTGTGGCATAAACTTCCGGGACAAGACAGCGTTTTTCACAAAGAATGGGCGAAAGATTGGTGAGCTGGCTGAACCACCGCTCGAGCATATTTTACGGCTGGCTGACGAGCACAGGGGTCGCTTTTCAGGATGTGGTAAAGGGTGGTCTGTACCCCTCCATTAGCTTGAAAAGGGCGGGCGAGCACATTGTGGCCAACTTTGGGCAGTCACCCTTTGTGTACAGGATTGACGACATGATGAGAGTAAGTGGTGCGGCGCAGCAGCCAACTGATTTACTAATTGTCATCAGGAACAACGGACCAAGATCCAAAGAAGTATCGAGGCAGCGGACACGGCGGGACTCGAGCCGGGTCTGGGAGAGAGCGAGCTCATACAGAAATTGGTCTTGCAATTTCTTCATCATGATGGCTTTGTAGAGACAGCACGAGCATTTGCAGAAGATCTCAAGCTACAGAGTGAGGCTCTGGCCTCCAACACGGGCCTAGAGCTCAAAGACCCGAATCTCGGAGATGACGAGGACGCCAACAACAGACAGCGTGAGCCTAATAGCCCTTTACTACTCCCATGCACGCTAACGCACAGTCAAGGCATCCGACGAGCCATCTTGGAAGGTGACGTTGACAAGGCATTGAAGTTAACAAACGCCTATTACCCGCAAGTACTACAAGACAACGAGTCCGTCTACTTCAAGCTACGATGTCGAAAGTTTATCGAGATGGTTCGTAAGGCGGCCACTCTCAACATGGCCGCGGAGGCCAAGACGAACGAGTACGGCAACGGCGCCCAGGTCATGGACATTGACACGACCGGAGACGGGTACCAGTGGGATGATGCGGCCCCAGCTCAGAACGAGAGCGAACTCTCGGATCTCGAGAGAGACATGCTAGATTATGGCCAAGCTCTGCAGGCAGAGTATGCAGGTGGCCCGAGAAAGGAGCTCAGCAAGGAGCTGGACGAGATATGGTCTACAGTCGCCTTTCGGAATCCACTCAAGGAGCCGCAAGTCTGTCACCTGCTAGACCGTAAGGGGCGTGTACTTGTGGCGGAGGAGCTCAACTCGGCCATCCTCTGTAAGTGATGTGCGAGATAGTTGCTGCGTGCAAAAATTGTGCTGATTATTGCTCAGCGTCTCTAGGCAAGTCGTCAAGAGCCGCTCTAGAGAAGCTATATGCGCAAACATGCGTCCTATTGGAAAGTTTGCAGCACGATGGAGCGGATGGTGCGTTTGTGTCGCTTGGCGAGGTAATGGGTGAGATCAGGGCGGAGCCGCAAGATTGATTGATATACAGCACAGGCGGGGTCGGGACATTTGTCGGAGGAACAGACAGCATTCATTCTTATGCAACTGACAGATGGATGACATGAAGTGGAGTGGAGTTTTTTTTTTTTTTTTTGGCGTTTCTTCGGGGGTGGTTTCTTCTCATGACACTCAATGATGCTATTTTTTTCGAGGAGACGTCGCGTAGCAGCGAAGTATCCTTTATAACAAACTTTTTTTTTCCCAATTCGAGGCCAACTGGCAGGGATACGATTAGGGATACATCGTGATGCTTATTATAACACCTTTATTACCCGGCCAGTCTCATATTGCATTTTTGTCTGAGGAGCGATTGTGTATGTGAGGGTATGTGTGGTGTCTTTATCAGCTTTGCAGCAGCGCATGTGGTTTCGCCTTTTGTTTTTCTATACACGTCCATTATATTATACATTGATTGATAACCAAAAAAAAAGGAATGTGGCTGACAATAGCACGGGCGGCTCCCTTCCCCGCACGTCACCGCATTCATCCCTCGTCTCAGGTAGCCGGCCAGTACCGCCTGCACAGCCTCTCCGCATGGCGGACCAGGTTCCCGAACCTCCTCGTCCTCGCCGACAGCTCGGCGTCGGGCCACCGCAGCTGGTCGCCGAGCAGTAGGTGCGTGTACGAGAAGAGCTCGGCGTCGAGTAGGCCCGGCTCCCGGGCGCCCAGGAACCAACCAGCGGCGCCGCCGCCGCCGCCGTCGTCGTCGCCGAGAAGCGTGGAGAGCGCGGAGAGCGCGGCCTCGGCGTCGTCGTAGAGGCTCGGGGCGTCCATGTCTGCGGCGGTGGCGTCGCGGCGGCCGGTCGCGCGGGATATCTCGGCGGCGGCGGCGTCGCGGAGGGCGCGGCGCTGCGGCGGGCGAAGGAGGGCGGAGCGCGGCAGGTAGAGCGCGGCGAGGAGGGGGTCGTTGGCGGGGTTGAGGTAAAGGGCGTGCAGCTGAAGCAGTCCGACAGAATTAGCCATGTTGTCTGGAGGGAAGGGGGGAGGGAATCTGCTCTTCTGGCCGAGTAAGGAAAATGAGTGGTCGGGCTTTTTAAAAAAAGGAAAAAGGGAGAGGGAGTATATATTCACCCAGGCTGGTCGGATGCTGTTGGCGATGAGCGCCTGGTAGGCGTCGATGCGAGGCGAGGGGTCGTCGAGGGCGGCGGCGGCGGAGGAGGAGGCGCCGTGCTGCCGCGCGTAGCGGGTGATGCTCTCGCCGGTGAGCGGCGCGGAGTTCGGCCGCGAGGGCGGGATGAGGAACGGCAGGGCGCCGGAGGGGGAGGCGTGGTTGGAGGAGGGGACGAGGAGGACGTCAACGCCGGCTATGCGGAGGATGGTCTGCATGGGTGGATTTCTTCAATCAGCAACGTAGTCAGCGATGTTGAGAGGGGGGGGGCGCGAACCTGCCATTTCAGACATGAAGGGTTGTAGCTCGGCAGGCCGAGGGCGGCGTCGCGGTCGTGCGCAAAGACGTAGAGGCGGGGGAGGAGGCCGGCAGGCGGCGAAGCGGCGGCGGTGGGGAGCGGCTCGGCGGGGTGGACGGCGAGGGGGAAGGACTTGAAGAGGGCGCGGATGGAGGCCGGGGGGGAGAGCAGCCGGCTCGGCGGCGCGGTGGTGGTGGTGGATGCCATGCGCAGAGGTATGTGTGTTGCGGGAGGCTTGGTTGGACGTCGACGGAGGTGGGCAGTAACGAGGAAGGGGGTTGTTTTTTCTCGGTTCGGAAGGCGGTGAGTGGGGGAGGGTGCTGGAGATGGGGCTACCGTTGATCAGTGGTGGTGTTTTCTACAGATGAATGAGTAGGGATTTTTAAGGTTGGGTGTATGATGTATGAGCGACTGGGGGTGCACGGCAGAGGATGTAAAGAGGCCAAGAAACTGTTGGAAGCCGGCTGAGGCTTGTTGAGATGTGGCTGGCTATCGCGAGTGATGGTGCTGCCAGTGTAACTGTGGCTGGAGTTGACGTGAAGGACGACCATGCTTCGGTAGGGCTACAGGATCTAGGGACTACGAGGCTTGGTGTTTAGTTGTTTACATGTGCTCGACATCTCATAGATGTCCTCGATGATGCCATCTGTGTGAATTCCACTGCTTGGCAGCTGCCCTATAGACAGCCTCATACTGTCTCTCGTACTTTTTCGCGAGCCATATAGGACCATACGTCGAGAACATCGTAGGAGGATCGGAGCCCAACAATTGAATTATTTTATTTGTTTATTCCTGTCCTTCCTATTTCATGCTACTCGGGTTATCCTAGTATAGCTGTTTATTCATCGCCGAAGATACGTGCGCGGACCACCAGGGTGGAATCGTACAACGGCTGGGCTGACGATGCGAAGTCCTTGTGACAGTCTGGCCGAATAGACAAAATGGTGAGATTTAGTTCTTCTCTTTCGTCAAAGACGGCTCGGGTTGTCCTATTTTGTCATCTTGACGAATCGTCTTGCCACTATTTTCTGGGACTTTTTCTTTTTGCCCTCGGCCCCCCCCC
>JAFEME010000650.1:0-14788 GCA_018831755.1 Niveomyces coronatus
GAGGGAAAAAAAAAAAAAAAAAAAAAGAAAACATGGCCGCCATGGCTTCGCTGGCATCACAACACCCGCCGTCGATCCCACACGCCTCCGACTCAGATACCGTTCCTCTCTCGTCCGAGCTGAATCGTGCTCAGACACTGCCGCCTGTTTCCCAGCTAGACGAGCTAGACGACTTGGTCGGACATCTCCAGCATCACCAACAACAGCAACAACAACATCAGCTTCAACAGAACCAGCAACCACACCACCAGCACCATCGTGACCCGTCTCACGACGATCCCAACCAAGCGCTGCGCTACTCTGCCTCTGCCTCTGCCTCTGCCTCTGCCTCTGCCTCTGCCCCTACGCCTGCCGCCCAAGCCCCTTCCAACCGCCGCTCTCGTCTCAGATCCATCGAGAGCACTGCAAGCGCTGCCACCAGTCTCTACTCGGCTCGCTCCTCACACCCTCCTCGAAAGTCCTCCCTTTCAAACTCGGCCTCTTCGGTCGCTCCTCTCTTCGCCAACGCACCCCGTGCCAGTCCCATCAAAAGAAAGCCATTGTCTGCCACCGCCTCGTCTTTGGCCACCGCCTTTCAGAGGTCCTCCACCGCGTCATCGACAGCCACGGCCACGGCTGCTGCTCCTGCTCTGCCACCTCCTCTGCCTCGTGTCGCTGTAGCAGAGCCTCAACCAGAGCAGCATCAACAAGCAATTTCACAATCGGAGCCTCAGCCATCTCCGCCATCTCCCATACCCGAGCACACCACCGATCTTCCAAAGCCCGATACGCGCTTTGCGAGACCTCCCTCTGTCGATAGCCCGACTCTGTACCACTTCTCTCCTACTACTACGTTCGAGCAGATACCCTCTTTCCAGTAAGTATCACAATATTTCTCGGCGTCTATTTTCGGCTTGTGAAACCAGTCTCGGCCCGTTGCATTCCAACGTCTCGATGTACCCGCCCTCGCGCCGCCGGCCTAGACTCGCGACTACCTAAAGTTGCCCCCCTTTGTTGCGAGCTATTGGCTCTGCCTCGTGTTCTGCTACGTCAAATATTGTTACAGCATACCGCCGACTTGTGCTGACTGGTATCGTGCCACCCTTTTTCTCCAACAGAGCCTTGGATCTTGTGCTGCATCCCGATCCCAAATCCTCCCAACTCGACCCGCAAAACGCTCTTCTCGACAGCTCTCTGCCAACCCGTTCCGTCGCCAGCTCCGCCGACGACTTCTCTGACGTCCTTTCCATATATCGGGACGGCGTGTCAGAGTCGACTCCGGACGCTTCCTCGCCCGCTACGCATGCGAATCCTGCAACGCGGCGCGACTCCCGTGACGACGTCTCGACCCCCAAAAGCCCCGCGTCGATAATATCCGACTCTGCTCATTCCATGTTGGCGACCAAACCGACTCCTCCCCATCTCACCCTGGAACCAGTCGACAACTCGCCTCCAGCCGTCGCCAATCAGACGCCCAACCTTGAACCCGAACCGCATCCGGATTCCCCTACCCCGGTAGCCAAACTCAACAAACCATTGCCAAAGTCACCTGGCTCGACCTCGCCTTTTGCAACTCTATTTAGCTGGGGCCGGGACTCGCGCAACCCAAACGGTGCCGACTTCTCACCCATACCATCTCCGGAAACGCCCACCCGGCGCAGTGGGCTGATAGATGGACCGCCTCGCCCAGCAAACGCACCCTCGCTATCAACCGACACAAAGACTAATGCCGCCGTTGCCAATCCTCTCGGCTATTGCGAATCATACTTATCGACGCCACCACCGCTTGCCACGTCCTCATACATACACATAGAAGAAATGGAAGATGAGCTCAAGGCCATAAGCTCCGAGCTAGCCGCCTCGATCCGCCGCGAGATTGACCTCGAGGATCTCGTCGACCGCTTGCAAGAGCAGGCCAGCAATGCCCAGGCTGGCGGCAAGCGCTCGAGCGACTACTTTTCCGACTCGGGCTACAGCTCCGCCAAGCTCAGCGACTATGACCAGTCTCGCGATGAGATTGAAAAGATCCAGCGCAGGTCCGAGCAAGAGAAGGCCTCCATACGTCTTGAGCTCACAAACAAGCTCCAGGATGAGCGCACAAAAATCAGGTCCCTCGACCAGCAAGTCAAGGAGCTTGCTGAGCGCGCATCACGCATAGATCTTGCCGAGATCAACAGCCTGGATGCCAGCGGCCGCGTCAGGGACCTGGAGAATACCTGCGAGGATCTCCGCAGAAAGCTCTCCGAGGAGCGCCTCAGCAAAACAAACTTTGAAGACTTGCTCACCGCCCTCAAGGGTGAACTGCACGATGCCTGCAACGAGCGCGACAATCTGCGAGATGAGATTGTCCCCCAGCTACGGGCGCGTGTGGAAGGGCTGGAGGCCGAAGCCGTCAGCTACGCCAGTCTCACCTACGAATCTACCAAGATGCAACACCAACTGCAGTCTCTGCAGAAAGAGAACTCTTCCCTGCGCGACTCGGCCGCTGGCATCGAAGACATTGTCTCGCGCGGAGGCCTCTCACGGTCGGACTCTTTCTTCCGCAACCAAAAACCCCTCGTCTCACGGCACGGAAGCGTCAAGGCCGCTGGTCCTGCCGAGTCTCGCGAGGCACTGTCCGAGCGTCTCAAGGACGTCGAGGCCCAGCGCGACGCTCTTCACAGCGCTCTCAAGAACCTGCTGGAGCGCCAAGAGTTCCAGAACCGCGAAAATCAAAAGAAGATTAAGATTCTCGAAGTCGAGCGCAAGCGTCTGCTATCCGACTCGCCGCATAAAGCCGGCTTCGAGAGGGACATTTCCAACCTGCGCTCCGAAGTCAACACCCTCCGCCGCCGAGCCGAAGAGGCCATGGAGCAAAAGTGGCAGGTCGAGAAGGGTCTGGGCGGCCTGAAAATGGACCTCGATAGGGCCGAGGAGGAAGTCAACTCCCTGCGCGGTCTCTTGGAGGAGCGAGATGTTCTCACTGCCGCGCTGGCGGGGCCCACCACGACTGACAGCCCGACGGCTTCCTCGCACTCGTTGGAAGCAGCGTACAAGGAGCTGCAAGCACAGTATAATGACTCGCTGGAGCGTATCAAGACGCTCGAGGACAGCCTTCCCGAGCAGGACGAAAAGACCAAACAGGTTCTGGAACGCCTGGAGCGCTCTCTCAATGCTGCCCTGTCCGAGCGCGACATGGCCCGCTTCGATGCGAGCGGGCTCCAGAGTCAATACGACTGTCTCGCCAGTTCGTCTGCCGAGGGCGTGGAGTCGGAGCGTGCCCTCGCCGACGAGTTGGGAGAATCCGTCTCGCGCGTGGAGCAACTGGCGTCGCAGGTACGATCGCAGTTGGCGACCAATGCCGAGCTTCGCCAACGCCTGACCGATGCCGTCTCTCGGGGCGAGATGGATCGCAAGATGAACTCTGACCGCATCGCCGGGCTGCAAGAACGCCTCCGTGACCTGGAGGACCAGCTGGTCGTCGCGCAGACCGCGTCAGACGAACGCGTGACCCAACACGAGGAAGAAGTGCACCAGCTAAAGGAAGCCCACAACGAGCAGCTGCGCCGCCTTCACGAGGGCGGCAGCGTCGGCATTGTCGGCCCCCGCAAGGGTTCCCTGCTGAACCCCGCCAACAGTCTGTTCGGACGCACCGCCGGGGCTCTGCCTGCGAAGAATCTCGAAGAAGAAGTCGAGGTGAAGAAGCTGCGCGCTCGCGTAGCGGAGCTGGAGACGGCTCTCGCGGACACGGACAAGGAGATGCAGCAAGTGGTCAATAAGATGAGCACTGCACAGATTGAGGTGATGAACCTCCAGGAAGAGCGCGAGGCGGCGGTCCGAGAGTCGAGACGCCTGCAAGCTCTGCTGAAGCAAGAGCAGTCGAGTCCGTTTGCTGGTCGTCTGAGGGCTCTCGCCGGCGGCGTCTAAACTACGCTTCGCGAGATGACCACTCTTTTCCTTTCCTTGTTCTTCGAAATACATGCATATTGGCGTTTTTCTCTTTGGTGAGGCTGCTTGCATCTAGAGCCTACACCGCACAACAGCACTGGTGTATCTGACGACAGAAGAGTCGGACATGTCACAGCGACGTCAAAGTTGCTTGATCAGGCGGAGTTTTTTTGTTTGATTTATTTCCACAATGCCGGGACAGATTCAAATCCCGCGCACTGAGCTTTATCGTTATATTGTGACGGCTGCGAAAATATGCTTTCCACGTCTGAAACCCCGGATCTGACGGCCTGGGCTCTTCATGTTTTATTATTTTACGACACTTTTGGGTCTCGGTGCCTACTGCCTGGAATGACGGCATCGAGGCATAATTGCCGGAGCCATCTTAATAGTATTGTTTACACAGGTTATACTTGCTAGAGGAAGATGAGTTGTACAACGAGGTGCAAGAATGTACAATGGCTTGAGGGGGGAAAAGCAGTTTAGAGAATGAGAACTACATTCCACGACGGACATTTATCCCTTTTGATGCGAGTGAAATTGTGCTACAGCCCACGACTAAACTAAATAAGCTCTGAAGAAAGCGGTTTGTGAGAGACGTAATCCCGCCACGAGTATCGTGACGACATTGGCCCACTTGCTCTAGGCGGCCGCCGCGAAGGCAAACGAAGCGACGACCACAACGGCTCGAATGTAAAAACCCGCGCCAGTGTGCAATGACCCAACACAAGTTCTACCCTCTTTCATGGTGGTAACAAAATAGCGAATAAGTAAAGAAGAGACGCGCTGTCTGGAGTATACAACTGAGATCCTGTGCTACGCCAGAGTCTCCGAAACGAATTCGCCGCACGCGCGCCTCGGGCAGTCCTCGTTTGCCATGTAGAGCGGGACTTCGACCGCGGCAAGGCTCAGCCCGCAAGAAAAAAAAAAATAAACAATGGAAGCGCCGCCGACGCCTCTAGAGGCCAAGAAGGCATACTTTGCGCGGCTGCAGAGACTGGCGCGCAGCGATGACGAGGATGATGACGGTGGCGGTGGTGGTGGCGCGACGGATGCGGATGGGTTGGGTGCGGCTGAGGAGCTGCTGCGGCGGACGCATCGGCGCTTCTTTGGCGGCGCGGATGAGGAGCCTGTGGGAGACATGACGGCCGCGGTGGATGAGTCGCGAGGGAGAGGACCGCCGAGCGATGCGACGACTACTGCGTCTGGAGATTGGGGGAGGAGGAGAGAAAGAAGAAGAAGAAGAAGAAGAAGAATAAGAAGAAGCAGTGCGCGACAGAGGAATGCAGTGGACGATCTCTTGGATCACGATGGGGGAGACATGGTTGCAGAGACGTCGAGTAGCATGGTCAAGAGGCAGCGGGTGACGGCTGACGGCGGCGTATCTGTCTCACTTTCCAACAACGGCTCGACGGCAGCTGGTGGCAGCACCACCAAGAGGCGAAGGAAGGATACTACCGTCGCGGTCCGCCCGGAAAGCGAACAGGTCCTCAAGGGCCTCGTCTGTTACTACATTCCCGACAACGACATCGCGCCCGCGCGAAGGCTGCGCATGCAAAAGGCGCGCGAGTACGGGGCGGTGCGGACGAGCGACGCCGCGCAGGCGACGCACGTCGTCGTGGATCGGGATGTGGGCTACAAGGACGCGGAGCGGGTGCTTCTGCAGAGCAGGGGGACGCTGCGTGGCGTGATATTGGTGAGCGAGGACTATCCGATCGAGTGTGTGCAGTTCAGGGCCGTGCTGGACTGGAGGCAGAAGCGGTACATGCTCGCCGGGCAGCCCGATGAGTCCGGGACGAAGACCGAGGGAAAGAAGAATGTTACAGCACTGGACGAAGAGAAAAATGATGAGGCTACGCTACGGATTGAGGAATCGCGGCGAAACCCGAAAAGGGGGGATTACGTGCCCAAGTCGACGCCGGAGACTGCGGAAGAGTCACAGGCGGTCGAGCTCTCGCAGCCGATAGTGATCGATGCGATCGGCGCGGCCGCGAGTGATGAGCTCAACGACTTCATCGACATTGTGCAAGAGTTTAGGAATCTGCCGCTGGATGATGACGACGAAGACGACGCCGCCGCAGCCGAGGGCGATTCGGGCTCCGAGGCGGAACAGGAAGGGCAGCGGCGCAAGGCCGTGAACAGAACCGCCGAAGCTGGCTCGTCCGAGGACGCCTTTGCGTGCCATCACGCGGGCGCCCTGGACGAACACGCGGACGGCCCCAACAAGCGCACCATCGAGATCCTGCAGAGCATGCTCTCCTACTACGAGCGCATCAGCGACCAGTGGCGCACCATAGCGTACCGCAAGGCGATCGCGACGCTTAAACGGCAGCCGCGGCGCATCACATCGGCGGACGAAGCGCGGCAGCTTCCGGGGGTGGGACCGCGGTTAGCGGCCAAGATGGAAGAGATTGCGACAACGGACCGCCTGCGCCGTCTCGAGTACGCGGAGCGCGACGACAGCGACGCCGACGCGACGTTCAGGCTGTTTCTCGGCATCTACGGCGTGGGCCCCGCGCTGGCGGCGCGATGGGCGGCGCAGGGCCTGCGGACGCTCGACGACGCCGCGGGGCTGCCGCGGCTGACGGCGGCGCAGAGGCTGGGCATCGAGCACTACGCTGATCTCAACGCCAAGATATCGCGCGCCGAGGTCGAGGCGCTCGGCGAGACGGTGCGGGCGGCGGCGGCGGCCATCGACGACGCGGTCGAGATCACGATCGGGGGCAGCTACCGGCGGGGCGCGGCGTGGTCGAGCGACGTCGACGTCATCGTAAGCAGAAGGCCGGACAGGACGTCGGCGGCGGGCGACGAGCTGCAGGGCTTGCTGGACGAGCTGGTACGGCGCCTGCGGCAGGCGGGGTTCCTGACGGCGGAGCTGCTGGCGGGGACGGGAGCGGCGGACGGGAAGCAGAGCGTGTGGCAGGGGTGCTGCTGCGCGGCGCCGGGAGGTCGGTGGCGGAGGATCGACTTCTTGCTGGTGCCGCCGGCGCAGATGGGCGCGGCGCTGATTTACTTTACGGGCGACGACGTGTTTAACAGGAGCCTGCGGCTGCTGGCCCGGAAGAAGGGGATGAAGCTCAACCAGCGCGGGCTGTTTACGCGGCGGCGAGGAGGAGGAGGAGAGGAGGAGGAGGTGGTGGAGGGGGCGGGGGAGAGGCAGATCTTTGAGATTTTGGGGGTGCGGTGGCGGGAGCCGACGAAGAGGTGGTGTCGGTAGTATTTTTTAGTGTTTTGATAATTTTTTTTTGGTAGTGCATTGTATAGTATTGTATCTAGATGTATGTGTGTTTGGGAGGTTTGTTGGTCGGAGGGAGAGAATCACATGTGAGGAAATTGATTGTCAGCAGACGACGCTACTTCTTTGGTTTTTAGCATGTGAGCCGCCGTTCCGCCCGCGTCGGTGGATGCGGCGCGGAGGACTCCGGGGGTGGGAACAGCGGGTAAGCCACTGTATGTACTGTAGGTACTCACATGCAGTGGCCAAAAAAAGATGACGCTTCATCCTTTTCTCTACTATGTCTGGGTCGGCAGTTTTTTTTGTCCACCGCTTGGTACTGCACTGTAGTTTAACGCAACTGCAGAAGCAGTTACATTAGTAGATACAGGTACTGTAGTTGGTGCTGCCATTACTGTATGTCCTGCAAAAGTTTAGGTACTGTGGAGGCAGAGCAGCGTCACTCTCGGGGCTTCGGACGGTACGTAGACCAGGTCCCACATAATCTTACTGGCCTGTCTGGAGACGCCGAGGCTTGCTTTGCAATCGGAGCATACCATCTCTGATTCTACAACTCTCGCATTACCCGTTTTCTGTTGTGACGGGAAGAAACGCGCCATCACTGCTGGCAAGCTCGTCGACACGACTCGGACGAATACACTCGCGCATCCCGCTGTCCTTCCATCCTGCCCGACGAGACTGCTGCGGCGTTTGGTTCCGCTGGGCCGAGGCTTATCTTGGCCGTGAGAGGCGACGAAGCACACCATGGCGGCTACGATGGAGGTAGTCAAGGTATGTCGATTTTTTTTTTCTAAATAAAGAAAGGAGATTATTAAGCTCTGGAAAGGAAGAAGAAGAAGTGGTTTCTGTGTGCAATTGGCTGATGTCCTGCCCAGGCGGCCCTCGAGCGAATCGTCGTCGACCCGCGGTACCACGACCTGCTCTCCCTCGTCAAGACGGCGCGCAACGGAGCCGTTTACGGCGCCAAAGTCCGATTCCCCCATGCGCTCGTGTATGCCATCTATTCTCCGCAAACGCGCTCACCTGCTGATATCGTGTCCGACAGCATGGTCTTTCTCTTTCGATCCGGAACGTAAGCGGCTCAGCGTTCCGCGAGACGATGAATACAATGCTGACGGGACGGGCCCGAACAGGTTCAGGCAAAAATGCCAGCTCGTTTTCCGCGCGACAAAGAAGCACGCGTTCAACCTGGCGCGCTTCGCCACCATCTACAAGGCCACCATGCTGGCGCTCAAGCACTACGGCCCGACGCCCGGGAAAGAAGGTAAAGCAAGGCGACGGCCCTCCATCGTTTCCCAATCGGTGTGAAATGGTGCAATGCTGACGAGACCCGCGCTTTCTCCCCCTCCCAAAAAAACAGGCCCGTATGACGCCTTCTTCGCCGGCCTGCTCGGCGGCTACGTCGTCTTCGGGCAGCGCTCCCCGCGAACCGGCAAGATCTCGAGCGTCAGCCAGCAGATTGTCATCTACATCTTTGCGCGCGTGTGCCTGGGCCTGGCGCGCATCGCTGTGAAGCCCGGGCCGGGTTTCCCGGTGGTGTCGTCGGAGCCGCTGCGGTCGCGCATCAACCACTACGCGTGGCCGGCGTTCGCGTCGCTGTCGTGGGGCATGGTCATGCTGCTGTTCAGGTATCAGCCGGACGAGCTGCAGTCGAGCCTGAGGAGCAGCATGACGTATATATACAAGGACTGCAACAGCTGGGACTCGCTGCGGACGCTGGTGTGGCACAACAAGTAGGTCTGTTTCGGGTGGTGTTGGCTTTCATCATGGCTGGGTACGCAGGCGTTGGCTTAGAGGATTGAGTTTTGATTTGGATTGGTATATATATATATATATATATATATTTGTGGTTTGCTCATTTTGCGTGAGTCTTTATGTGTTATTGATGTATGGATGCACCGCGGAGGTGAGGATTAGTGTACACAGATGCCTCCAAGTTCCCGTATATAGACTTTGATGAAGCAGGGCACCGAAACGATGGCAATGTGGTTAAGTATGTAGAAAAGGACAACCGGGAGACGACATAAATATGTATACGAATATTGGAGCCGTAGATTCAATCTTCAGACAACCAAGGCCCAAACCCCCACAAGCCCCCAACGAGACATGATGTTTCTTTAAGGTACATCGTGTCGCATGTAAAGTCATGAAGAGAGGGTTTTCCCTTTATCTCTTCTCATTCCACTTTTCGGGCTGGCCGTGACCATAGCCCCGCCCCGGGTAGACGGAATCGTGATATGCAGGCGGCGCGTGGTATTGCTGCTGGTGAAAGCTCGACTGCTGCGGCTGCGAACGGGGCGGATAGGGCTCCGGGGACTGCGCGGGCGCGTCGTCGCGCTTCTTCTTGAATTCCTTGGCGACGGCCACGACGGCGCCGCCGATGATGAGTTTCTTGATCAGACCCATGTTTGTGGTTTGGGGGTGGGGGGTTTATATAAATATGATGTATTTTTGAGGAATATACTGTTCAATGATGAAGATGGCTAGTTTATTCTGAAAGCAGGTCCGCGGCGTGGCGATTTATATATGCTGGTACATACATGCACACCTCACGGGTATATATATACGTAAGGCTCGTCATGGCGCGCGATGAGCGAGAGCGAGAGACCGAGCCACACAGCCTCGTTTTTAGATCAGCTAGTGAAGCGTGCTGCGGCCAGCGTTTACGAATCAATCTAGCCTGATAAATATTTTAGCATGTTTTATCAAAAAGTACATGAAAGTTGAAGAGAAAAGAAAGAAGAGAAAAAAAAAAAGAGTTTCAACCCAAAATATCACAGTTGCTGGATGTATCTATGCTCGCCCGTCTCAGCCACAATCCATCCGTCAGGATCTACGCCCCACCCCCACCATGAAGCTGTGGCCAAGCTTCAACATCTCCAACCTCATCGTTCCATCAGCAGCACGCCCGTCCGTCGCTCTCCATCACTCACCCCCCCCGCCCCCATCATCGTCATCATCATCGTCATCATCAAAGACTTTCATCAGCTCCCACGACACAAAACCCTCATCAGCCCCGCCAGCCATGCCCCCTAGTCCCAGGGTGGCCGAGGCCATCTCCCGCGCCGAGGCGTCCGGCGCCGCCGACAACAAGGCCTCCCTCTACGAGTCCATCCTCGGCGACTTGGGGGCCGCCCCCGGCAGCACCGCCGACGACTTCATCGCCGTCTCCGACTCGCTGCTCGGGCAGGCCCTCGGCGTGGTCTCGACGCGCGCCCTGCTGCAGCGCCTCGCCGACGCGCTCTCCGCCCGCCGCGACGACGCGCTCTGCATCGCCGCCGGCTCCCACGCGCTCGCCCGCCTCGGCGCCGCGCAGCTCTCGTCCTGCCCGGACGCGGCCGCGGCGCTCATCGACCTCGTCGCCGCCGCGCACGAGGCCGGCGAGGACTTCCGCGAGGCCGCCCGCCTGCTCGCCACCATGCCGCTCGACGGCGCCCAGCGCAAGGTCGGCGACGAGGACCGCGCCCGCGTCTGGACCCGCATCGCCCGCGACTACCTCGAGGTCGACGACCCGGCCGCCGCCGAGGCGTACCTCAACCGCCTCAAGAACATGATGCACACCGTGTCCGACCCGGAGCTCACGCTGCACTTCCGCCTCTGCCAGGCCCGCATCCTCGACGCCAAGCGCGACTTCCTCGCCGCCGCCGCCCGCTACCACGACATCAGCCTGTGCACCGACATCTACGACGTCGAGCGCCTGCACACGCTCGGCATGGCCGCCAAGTGCGCCATCCTCGCCCCCGCCGGCCCCGCGAGGAGCCGCTGCCTGGGCCGCCTCTACCGCGACGACCGCGCCCCGCAGCTGCCCGCCGACACCTTCGGCATGCTCGAGAAGATGTTCCTCGACCGCCTGCTGGCCCCCGAGCGCGAGGTGGCCGGCTTCGCGCGCCGCCTCGCCCCGCACCAGCTCGCCACCACCTCGGACGGGTCGACGGTCCTGGCCAAGGCCGTCGTCGAGCACAACCTGCTCGCCGCCTCGCGCCTCTACGACAACATCCGCTTCGACGCCCTCGGCGAGCTGCTCGGCCTCGACGCCGACCGCGCCGAGCAGACGACCGCGAGGATGATCGAGCAGGGGAGGCTGGTCGGCCGCATGGACCAGCTGGACGGGACCGTCTGGTTCGGCGCCGCCGCCGAGGACAGGGAGGCGGCGGGCGCGGGCGGCAAGGGGAGTGGCGGCGGGCATGCGAAGGCGGTGGTGGTGGGCGAGGAGACGCGCAGGTGGGATGCGAATGTCGAGAGCCTGGCGCAGCAGGTGGAGCAGGTGACGACTCTGCTCCAGGATGAGTTTCCGGTAAGTTGTGCTGTTGGTTGTTGAAAGAAGTGGTTGTGATGGACTGATTCTTTTTTCCTTTTTTTTTAGGAGTTTGTCGCGGTTCATATGGCGGCGTAGGTGGCATTACATGATCAGGCGTTCGGGAATAGCATCTTTTTTTTTCCCCTTCTCTTTCGTCTTTGTTATATTTACTGGCATAGCACATTGCATGGGTTTGCTTGCACGCCCAAGTCGACACGACTTTTCTTAACAGGAGCACGATATGCGAATTTAGATATCAAAAAAAAAAAAAACGACTCGACTTAATTTATTCTAAACCTCAGTCTGTCGAGGCAACTTTCTGGCCTGTCTCTTCTAGTTGTCCCTCCTCGTTCGTCCCCGTCGCGCCGCGAGGTGTCGTGTTTGACGCGTGACTGCTGCTGCCCTCATCCTGCCGCTCCAGCCCGGCGACGACCAGCGGCACCAGCACATCCGCAATGTGGTCGCCCATCCAGGCGTAGCCCTCCTCCGTGAGGTGCACGCCGTCGCACCAGTAGGCGTTGCGCTGGTTGTAGTTGAGCGCCTGGTACGTGATCTTGGAGTGCAGGTCGAACGCGTGGCTTCACTCCGGCCCGGCCCCAGGAGTTAGCAAAAAACCTTGGCCCGGGTGGGTGTGGCGGGGGGTTGAGTAAAGAGAAAGAAAAGAGGAGGACTTGCTAGTTCTCGGCCTGGTAGGAGAGGATGCGCGCGTTGAGGTCGGCGCGCTTCCGGTCGATAAAGGCAAAGCTCTCGGCCGTCTCGGGCACCGTCATGGCGAGCACGCTGCAGCGCCGCTTGAGGGCGAGCTTCCAGCACTGCTCGAGGGACTTGAGAGTGTCGTCTACCTGCACGCCCATGGCAACGTCGCTGATGACTGTCTTTCAGTATATTGTAGATGCCCTCGGGGGCGGTGATGACGTACTTTGTGCCGCCGAGGGTGATGACCCAGTCATAGGCTTGTGATGTGACTACCCCGCGTGTTATTTAAGAATATGTTTTATTTTTTATTTTTATTTTTGGGAATGATGAACAATAATAGACGTACTTTCGCGGATGAAGCGGTCTCGGAACCCGATAAACGCAGCAACGTCGCCGGGCACGCCGCTGGTGCGCACCTCCAGCGTCGTCGTCTCGGAGGAGAGCGCCTCGCGCAGCCGCTCGGTGAGGCGCTCGGAGTAGGGGTCCTCGCCGAGGCCGTAGCTGTGGAAGCCCTGGGTGAGGGAGTCGCCGAAGCACAGGATGCGCAGCGTCTTGGGAGGCATGTTGGGGGGATGTTCGTGGTTGTCAGCGGCGCGGTGACGCGGTGTATATGGGGTTTTTGTATTGATCGTTTCTCGTAGGTAGTTATGTTTGATGAGGCGGCGAGATCTATGGAAAAGGGAATGCGGCAACTCAATCTGCTCTGAGGCATTTGGGGCTGCTGCTGCCTGCAGCCAGTCGCACAGTGAATTGCGTGCGGTTGATGTGACTCAGGCTACTCGAGTTGGGGTTAGGGTTAGCTTCTACGTCGTGCAGCTACGTAGTGTCGTAGTCTCTCGAATCAACTGTCCTTGAAGAGGTGGAAGGAAAACCGCGGCCCGGATATGCATTAATAGGCCTGTTTTGTTTGGATGTACGAGAGAAAAATTACGATAGATGGAAGTTGTTGCGTCAAGTTGAAAGCAACTGGTATCACGCTCGTCCTCGGTAGTTTATGTCGTCACATACCCGGTTGTGAACTTTTAAAGAATTTCCGCCATCCAGTCTAGAGTCTTTTGTTGTCTTTTTTTTCTCTAATTCTTCTTCTTCTTATTTAACTATCATTAGTCGAGAGTGTGTAGATCACGAGGACCTCAAATAAATCTGTAAAGACCACCACGTAGCCGTACATATATCAAGGCGGATAACGAAGCTCAATATACGAAAAATCTTGGGCATGCGCCTTCACTCCGAGAGTAAGATACTACTGATGGATTGTAGTTAATGCTTAAGTTGTCAAGATGTCAGGATGAAAGCCAAGCTTGACGTCTAACGGCATATCGAGCCACTGAAGCACGCCTGAAGGTTCGTGGTTTCTACAGCTCTCACGCTTCTATAGCGAGGATGAGAAATACCAGCCCGACCATACAGAGGGTGACAAAACTCTGACTATTTTAGATGGGAAGTCTTTATGAATCTATCCTGAACAACAGGAATTGCAAAGCAGCATCGTGTCTAGACTTGGGACACCCGTGGAATCGAAGCCGTGTAATTGATTAGCTTTTGACTCCATGCTACAAAAAGATGTATGTTTTTAGAACTTTGGCGGGCTCACCCATCGGTAGTAGCCTTATTTTCGTCTGGAATGATAACATTGCAGGGATTTTGTACTTAACTTATAGACGAACTGTAGGACAGACGTCCCGCGCCTATCCCGTAACTACACTATCAGACCTAACCGACAAACTTCCGATGTTCGGTCTCTATGGCATAGATATGAAGCGCGGCGCAAAACAGATAGCGTATTGCACTTCATCGATGGGACTGGACCAAGACTCCCTGGGCGACACTCGTCGCTTTCCTTTACCGTCCCAGTCATGGAATGTCCGCTGGACTTCACCCTAGATCTACTGGATCCCGCCACTCGAGCAGGATTCAGCTGGACCAGATGTCTTGCCATGTCCTTCCGCTGATCCTTCCTTCGTCTTCTCCCCTTGGTTGGCCCAGTGGTCCGTGGTTCCAGCCGCGACTAGGCCTTTTCTCTGTGATCCTAAAAGACTGCTACTGCCCACTCTTGACACATTTACACTAGGACTTTATGCGCAGAAGCTTTTATTTTCTTGATATCGTTTGTATGAAGACCTCCAACATAGTAGCGATCCGCGATACCGGAGCTGTCGAACCGCTTGTTTCGGGCCACGAGGCTATATTCTATCGATGTAGTCAAGCAAGATTATTTATAATAAACTTATTAGATGTACAGTTTAGAATTATACATAAATGACTAAATATATGTGATATATAAGGAAAAACCGCATATATAAACTATAGTAATAACAGCTTCTTATTATAGATTTTTCTCTATAAAAATTAGCTTTTAATTATAGTTTTACTATATATAAAAGTCAGGGATACATGCATACTATATTAGGCCCATAGCTAAAGAGACATATTAGCCACGTCCCTGATATAGCGGCTAACCCGAGCTTTTGATTGGGTCTATTCGCAGAGTAGGGCTGTACTCTCAGCCACTCTACAACAAAAGTGCAGGTTCGTCGCAAATGTGCTTCCAGTTCTGGAAGCCATGATCTCAATTATTGGAAGTCGTGTCGCTGCTTTTAGACGTCAATTTGCAAAGCGCTAACGCGCCGCCTGACCCACATAAGCACGGCGAT